>SEYY01012500.1:0-7500 GCA_009176605.1 Armadillidium nasatum
ACCTCCAACTCTGCCTTCGTCTTCACCTTCACCTCAACCTCAACGTTCACCTAAAATTATGCATCTAATAACAAGCACATAAGCGTATCCCATAGGGATACGCATATGAGCTTGTTATTATTATTATATATATTATTTTTATTATTATTATTATTATTATTATTTTTTTTTTTTTTTTTTTTTTTTTTTTTTTTTTTTTTTTTTTTTTTTTTTTTTTTTTTTTTTTTATTATTATCATTTTATCAATATTATTATTTTTATACTATTACTATTACTATTACTATTACTTTTACTATTACCATTACCATTATCCATTACCATTATTATTATTATTATTATTATTATTAAATTATTAAAATGACACCAATTAAAAGTTACTTTGTAGTTTGCATTAGCAATAAAAAATAATATTTATTTCTTTTACTTAGCTTGGACGTCAACTTTCAAGATGACAAATTGTAAGGTCGGTGTTTGTTTTCTTTGTTTGTTTGTTTGTTTGTTTGTTTGTTTGTTTGTTTGTTTGTTTGTTTGTTTGTGTGTTTGTTTGATTGATTGATTGTGTTTGTTTGTTTGTTATATTATAGTTTTAATATTAATTTTATAGACGTTAATTCGAAGTTCATTTACCTTAGCTTCAGATCAGCACATTTTTCAGATTTTAATATATATATATATATATATATATATATATATATATATATATATATATATATATATATATATATATATATATATATATATATATATATATATATATATATATATATATATATATATATAATATATTATATAATAGTAATTTTTTTTACTATCCGCGGATGCGGATGCGGTTGCGGATATTCAATTGCGGATATCCGCAGATGCGGATGCGGATAGTTTAATTTTTTAAGAGTTTTTGCCATAGATTCTTGGAATTTTAAATATAATATCCAGAATCTATGTTACCAGGGTATGAGACGGGGACCCAACTCTTGAACACCCCACCAACCTCTTTCCCCAACCTCCACTCATTCTGAAAGAGGTTATATATATATATATATATATATATATATATATATATATATATATATATATATTATATATATATATATATATATATATATATATATATATATATATATATTTTATATCACCTCTGGTGGAAAAAGGCCAGAGGCCTACTACAATTCCACCAGAGTTAGGAGGAATAACGGAAGAATGGTGAAATTAAAGGCAGACGTGACCTGATACACAACGTTTGAAGGTGTGTAAGTCATAGGAAGTTGGAAAAATTGAAGAAGGGAGTGTGTTCCAGACTTTACCGGTAGAGTACATGTAGGACAGAGCATAGAGTTTGAGTCTGGGGTCAGAGTGTTGGAAAGAGAAAGGATGAGAGTGTGTAGATAGACGAGTCGCACGAGCCCTTCTCAGTGGAGGAGGTATGCGACGAGAGAGTTCAGAAGAGCAGTGTCCATTGTAATAGCGATAGTATAGAGAGAGTGACGCAACAATAAATATATATATAATATATATATATATATATATATATATATATATATATATATATATATATATATATATATATATATATATATATATATATTAGCCAGTTATTCAGTATTACCTTCACACTTCACAGTTTCACATATTCCATTTGAAGTTAATAATTGGTAAGTTATTTTTTAGAAATAAAAGCTTTTGGGCTCTTTCAGGTGAAAGTTTGGTTCGCTTTTCGTCGTAAATGAGGCCTGCTCCACTGAAAAGACGCTCACTAGCAACACTAGTTAAAAGGACATGCTAAATAAGTCCTTGCCAGCTCAGCAAGAAAAGGGAAACTTTTGCAATTATCTCTCCACCAAACCAGTTGGTCTTTATCTGCCTCCAAACGTGGGAGTTTCAGATAATTTTCAATAATCGATATTGTATCCTTTGACACTTCTGACTGTGATTCTTCATCGCTGCTGGAAGCTAGAAGATCTTTCATTGATTTAGCAATGCTTAAGCTAACAGATTTTGTTTCTTTTGTATCTGAGAGCTTTTGCTTTTCTTGAAAGGCGTTATTTTAGCTGTTTCTATCATCTCATCGCATAAGCATCCTTAATTTGATTTTAACATTCTGAGAAACAAGTGGTTTAAAAAATTTTGTTTTGTACCTAGGATCTAAAAAGGTTGCAATTGTATAAGCATCATCATTTTCCAGGTTTTCAAATTTGTCGTTCATCTCCTTCATTAATTGTTTCAGTCATCCTTGAAACTCCCTTAGACTTAATAACATTTGTTAACACAACTTTCAATGTTGAAACAAGTGGTATCACATCTGACAAACATGATTCAGCTGAACTTGTTAATTTAATGCAAGGACTTAGTTAATTTGTTAATTCTTCAAAAGGCTTAAGGATATTAATGCAATTATTTAAAATGTCCTTTTTGTCAGCTGTTAGAGGCTTTATTTTTGTGCTGCTTGAAGCATAAAGGCAAATGGCCTCATTAATTTCGCTCATCCTCTCAAGCATATGCAAACTACTATTCCAGCGTGTTTGAATATCTTGCATGACAAAAAGTGGACGAACATTTAATCTTGTTTGTATTTTCTACAGCTCATTTTGGGCTACAACGGAGTGATTGAAATGCGTAGCAATTAACCTACATTTGGTTATTAAATCGGATACACATTTTTGGCTCATATTTTAATTTTTAACTACTATCTGAGTTTGGTGTGCAAAGCAATCTACATTTTTCACTCTTGCCAGAGAAAGTGATTTTTTTTATATTTGTGCCCGAATCCCTGACAACGCAGTGCACTACATTTAATGAAATCTTCCATTTTCTCAGCATCTTTTAAAATACAGTTTCAAGATAGTCGCTTGTATGGCACTCAGAAAGAGGTTCTGCATTCAATACAAAGTTTTGCCTTTGAAAGTTTTTATCGATTGCATGATACGTTATTTTTTACTATCCGCGGATGTGGATGCGGTTGCGGATATCGAATTGCGGATATCCGCGGATGCGGATATTGGAAAAATGATGCGGATGCGGTTGCGGATATCCGGTCCACCTCTAATATATATATATATAATATATATATATATTATATATATATATATATATATATATATATATATATATATATATATATATATATATATATATTATATATATTATATATATATTTATATATATATTGAAAGAAAACCCTCTTCAAACAATCAAATTAACAGAACAGTAAATTTTATAAAACAGAACAATGGATATTTGTAATAAAAATCAAATAAAATTTTATTAGAAAATAAAAGCTGAAAATTAAATATTAAAATGCAATAAAGAAAAGAACACATACAAAAAAAATAAAAACTGAAACTCCAGATATTTTAAGCTAGTAAAAGGCTAAAAATTGCTAGAAAATGCTAGAAAAGGTTAGAAAATTTTATAAGTTGCTAGAAAATGCTAGAAAAAGCGCTCAGGAAAGAGAATATATTAAAGTCGTTTAACTCCAATAACGGTATAACAATTCACAGACAGTAAACTTTATGGAAAAAAAGGAAGTAAAATACTGAATCTAAATATAAATAGATTTGAAGGAAGTAATAAATTTGATCTCGTCATTCGAAAAAAAATTAAAGTTTAACAATGAAAAAGTGAAAGAATAAAAGATAATGTTCAATAATTAAAGAAAAAATCAAAGAATAAGTCAAAGAATTAAAGAATAAAGTCCAAGAATAAAATAATAAAGTCAAAGAATTAAAAAATAAAGTCCAAGAATTATAGAGTAAAGTAAAAGAATTAAAGAATAAAGTCCAAGAATAAAACAATAAAGTCAAAGAATTAAAGAATAAAGTTCAAAAATAAAACTAAAGTCAAATAATTAAAGAATAAAGCCAAGAATAAAAGAATAAAGGCAAAGAATTAAAGAATAAAATCAAAGAATTAAAAAGTTAAGTCCAAGAGTAAAAGAATAATATCAAGGATTTAAAGAATAAAATTCTAAAATAAAAGAATATACTACAAGAATAAAGGAATAAAATCCCAGAATAAAAGAATGATATCAAAGAATTAAAGAAAATATCAAGTCAAAGAATTAAAAAATTAAATAGTAATATCAAGGAATTAAAGAATAAAATTCTAGAATAAAATATAAGGTCAAAGAATAAAGGAATAAAATTCCTGAATAAAAGAATGACATCAAAGAAATAGAGAATAAAGACCAAGAATAAAGGAGCAAAAAAAGAATTAAATTATTAAGGTCCAAAAATAAAAGAATAAAAAATAATTAAATAATAAGATTAAAGAATAAAAGAATAAAGTCCAGTAAAAAAATAAAGTATACGAATAAAGAAGCAGTCCAAGAATAAAATCTAAAGGAATAAAGTCCAAAAATAGGGGAAAAAGTTCTAGAGTAAAATAACAAAATCTTAGAATCAAGGAATGAAGTCCAAGAATAAAAATCCAAAATTTGGAAAGAACATTAAAGAGAAGAGGAAGAAAAATAAGAATAAAGTATTAAAGATCAAGAATAAAGTAATGAATTTTAAGGAGATAAAAATATAATCCTATAATAAGGAATAAAGTCCAAGAATAAAACATAAAAAAAGTAAAATTTTAGAATAGAAGAATAAAGTCCAAGAATAATATAAGAATATAGGGAATAAAACAATGGAATAAAAATAAATAAATGATAGTCCAAAATTAAAGGAATAAAGTCCAAGAATAAAAAGGATGAAGGTCATGAATAAAATGAACGGTTCATGAATAAAGTAATAAAGTTTAGGAATAAAGGTATAAAGTCCAAAAATAAAGAAAATCATGGAAAGTCCAAGAATAAAGATATGTAATCCGAGAATAAAGAATGGAAGAATCAAATATTAACAGAACAATTAGTGTTATTAAAGGAAATGATAAGCCGAAAATTTAGCTTAAAACAAATCCAGTTAAAAGTAAAATTTTTTGATTTGGACTTTTGGGTATTCTGGTACTTGGGTACTTTGGTACTTTGGTTCTTTGATATTTTGGTACCTGAGTATTTAGTATTCTGGTGCTTTTGTACATGGTCATCTCTGTTCCTTGTGGTGCTTTGGTAGCTGGGCAGTTGGGTACTTGCGTACTTTGATCTTTAGGTACTAGGTTCTATGGTGTTTTGGGTACTAGATATTTTCATACTTGAGTATTTGGTATTTAGGGGCTTTGGTACATGGTCACCTCTGTTCCTTGGGTGCTTTGGTAGTTGGGCAGTTGGGTACTTGTGTACTTTTATCTTTAGGTACTAGGTTCTTTGATGATTTGGGTACTAGATATTTTGGTACTTGAGTATTTGGTATTTAGGTGTTTTGGTACATGGTTACTTTGTTTCTTGTGTGCTTTGGTAGTTGGGCAGCTGGGTACTTGCGTACTTTGGTCTTTAGGTACTAGGTCCTATGGTGTTTTGGGTACTAAATATTTTGATATTTGGGTACTAGTTATTTTGGTATTTGGGTACTTTAATACTTCTACACTTAGATATTTAGGCTTTGTTGATCTATTTTGTGATTTCAAAACCTATTACTTTCTCCTGTAAGAGTTTAGTTAAGATTCGTTCTATAAAACTCGTCTTTTGAAACCCAGAAAATGAAAGGAATTAAAGGTGTGATTAAAGTCCGCTTGAAAATGTACGAAATAAATTTGAAAATTAATAAACATTTTCTTTTAATCTTACATTTAGTCAATGTATATATATATATATATATATATATATATATATATATATATATATATATATATATATATATATATATATATATATATATATATATATATATATATATATATATATATATATATATATATATATATATATATATATTATAATTAAACTTTTTTTACTAATAATAATCATAATAATAATAATAATATTAGTAAAAATAACAATTTATCTTGAATATAAACAGGAAAAATTAGCAAAACTTTAATTTATTTTGTTGCTACTTATTTATTTATTTTTATTTTTTACTTGTTTATTTAATTTAATATTCATTTACTTAATCTTTCTATTTTATATTTTTCATTTTTGTTAATTTTTTATAAAATAAAAAAAATAAAAAAAATTAAACAAAGTTCAGTTGAAAATTTCTTCCGACTTTTAAACTTTTCATTGGTCCACAAATTAGATTTTAAAATAAAAGTACAAAAGTTATCAAACTATTTTATCATAATTTTTTAAATTATTTTTTTTTTTTTATTATTTTATATAAAAACTTTCTTTTTTTTTTTTTTTTTTTTTTTTTTTTTTTTTTTTTTTTTTTTTTTTTTTTTTTTATAGTTTTTTTTTTTTTTTTTTTTTTTTTTTTTTTTTTTTTTTTTTTTTTGCAGGATTTTTTAAATTAATTTTTTTTATTTCTTTATCTAGAAATTTAAATATCTTTTTTTATAGAAATTTATAAATTAATATTATTAATCGCTTGTTCTTTTACATCGTTTCCTATTTGTTAACTTATTATATTTATTTTATTTGTTTCTTGTTCTATGTTCTTTCCTTATGTTTGATGATAACTAAATTTCTTTTGTGTTGAATATTTTTTGATTGAAATATATTAGAATTAGAAGGGAGAACGAAAAATAGTTCAGTTATTACCATATCGTGTAAGGTATCGTACAATAGTAGCCTAATATAATAGTGTGGCTATAATTTAGCAATAAAAACCTCAATATAGTACTAATAGTCATACTATGGCAGAAGTATCAATGAAATATTAGTAATAACATTAACGTTGCAGTAGTAATAATAGTAGTATTATCATTAATCCAGTTGTAATAGTTACAATAGGGAGTTTTGCATTGCAAGCAATTTATAAAGTTGACTTGCTAATTGTTGAAAATAATAATAATTAAACAAAATCATAAATTAAAACAAAAGTGAATTTTTTTTTTTTTTTTTTTTTTTTTTTTTTTTTTTTAACGTCTGCTCTGAACTGTACAATTAAGCATTTATAACACTTTTAAACCTTAAAAGCTCTTTTAATATTTAAAAAACAATTATTAATTAAACTTTACAAAGAGATAAACTTTTACCAAAAAAAAAAAACAAAAAAAAAACTTTGTAACATTTTTATAGTAACAAAACCATTAAAGTTTTTTCGCTATAAAAAAAAAAGAAAAAAAAATTCTTTAAGGCCAAAAAAAAAAAGCATTAGAAAGAAGGAAAAATGTTGACGCTAATGAGACTTTGGGAGAGTTAACTTATGTTTATATGGTCAGCCAATATTACTTCAAACTTTTACTGATATTGTCAAAAAAAAAAAAAAGTTTTGACAATAAGATTAAACTTTTTATAAATTTCAAAAGGTTTAAAAAGGTACAAATTGTTCCTTCAAATTCAATTTTTCAAACAAGAAACGTACTTTGTTTTTGTTTGTTTTACCTTTTTGATGAGATTGAGAATAAAACAATTAGGAAAATATTAGAAAAGCACACACACACACACACACACACACACATATATATATATATATATATATATATATATATATATATATATATATATATATATATATA
>SEYY01012502.1:5000-12312 GCA_009176605.1 Armadillidium nasatum
TACTTGAAAAGAGAAATTATGTGAAACAATTTCCAAAACAGAACGGGAAAAAAAAGAAGACATAAAATAAGGATTTTGAAAATCGACTCGACAAGGTTGTAACAAAGAAAAAGAAATATTCAGAGTTATGATAGCTTTAAACCAGCGTTTCTCAACCGGGATCCACATGGACCCCCCGGAGACCACATGGACCCCCATGAGAACCACATGGACTCCCAGGAGACCAAATGGACTCACAGGGGACCACATAGGGAGTTGAAGAAATCCTCAAGAAAAAAAATGTTTATTTAATTTAAGAATATTACATTTGAGTATATGGGGTTCATATACTTAAAGTAAGGATTCATGGGGTTCACAAGCAAAAAAAAAAGGTTTGGAAACCCTCCTCCAAATAATCTTCTTTACGATTTCTCGTACTTTTTCCCTTCTTCATTCTCTTGCAGAATCTGCAGTACTTATTTCAGGAGGCTTTGGGCTCCAATTATTCTTCTTCAGGATTTTGAATGATTAATATTAAAAAACAGACTCTAAAAAATAGTTTTGTGAATATTTCTAGCTATTTTCCATAACAGATATACAAGAACACAAAAAATTTTGTGGAATTCTCAATGAATGATCATTTTAAATTCTAGTAATTGTTTTATAATGCATTTTATATTTCTTTCATTCGATTAAATTTACTTTATCATTGTTATTTGTCTTATTAAATCTTTGATATTATTTATTTGCTTTATAAATTCCAACTTATTTGCATATATATATATATATATATATATATATATATATATATATATATATATATATATATATATATATATATATATATATATATATATATATATATATATATATATATATATATATATATATAGGGATGGAGTGAAGTATCGGTATTGGTATCGGTATCGGTATCGGCATATATATCGGCAATTACAGTATCGGTATCGGTATAGGTAGTAGTATCGGCAAGTATCGGCATATTTTAGGTATCGGTATCGGGGAATTTTTAAGTATCGGTATCGGTATCGGTAAAAATTTTGGTATCGCTCCATCCCTAATATATATATATATATATATATATATATATATATATATATATATATATATATATATATATATATATATATATATATATATATATATATATATATATATATATGTATATTTTCACGGAATATTATTTTCTAATTGTAGTGATAGAGTTAAACAAACACAGGAAGGATTTATACAGTTTACAATCTGGTAGTGAGACTTGTATCTTCTTCCATATAACCTCTAAGGACTTTTCTATCAGAGTTGCCAAGATCATTCTTCTCTGAGCTTTGGTTTTCAGTGCTAGTTCTGGAATAGTCCAAAGCAATGCTTGTGAAGAGCCGGGTTACAAGCCAAGTAATCGTAGCTATCTTTTCATCATTTGATTCGATCCTGTACCACACACATATATATATATATATATATATATATATATATATATATATATATATATATATATATATATATATATATATATATATATATATATATATATATATATATATATATATATATATATATATATATATATATATATATATATATATATATATATATATATATATATATATATATATATATATATGTATATATATATATATATATATATATATATATATATATATATATATATATATATATATATATATATATATATATATAATATATATATATATATATATATATATATATATATATATATATATATATATATATAGTATATATATATATATATATATATATATATATATATATATATATATATATATATATATATATATATATATATATATATATATATATATATATATATATATATATATATATATATATATATATATATATATATATATATATATATATATATATATATATATATAATATATATATATATATATATATATATATATATATATATAATATATATATATATATATATATATATATATATATATATATATATATATATATATATATATATATATATATATATATATATATTATATATATATATATATATATATATATATATATATATATATATATATATATATATATATATATTAGGACCATATATTTCCTCATTTAAAGTCTAAACCCTAGAATTAAAATATTTTTTTTCCCCTTTGATCGCCTTCCAAACTCTCGATTGAATTTTAAAACTTATTAACTTGTAATTGGAATTCATAAATAAAGCCTTTGTTCGCCGAAATCGCCTGAATAACGCTTTGAATGCGTTCAATTTCTCCTTCGTAAGCTTATAATATAATTTAATTAAAACTTGCAAATGTAAATTCATCTCTGTAGCAGGCATTGTCAAAGGGAGAGACAGATTTGCAATTTTATTACTAGTAATTAAAGTAGTACTTGACAATCTACTCAGTTACAATAAACGTCTCTAATTTATTCTCATGTATTAAAACACATAAATCAATATTCTCTGATCTATCTATTTATCTATCTATCTATCTATCTATCTATCTATCTATTTATATATATTTATTATTTTTTATCTATTATTTATCTAATATTTATAATATATATATATATATATATATATATATATATATATATATATATATATATATATATATATATATATATATATATATATATATATATATATATATATATATATATATATATATATATATGTATGAGGGTGATCTCCCAATATGTGATCTACCAGCGACTTACGAGGAAAGAATCTCTGGATTTATATTTAAATGATATAAAACTAGTTTATCAGTAATTTTTTCCTTTTTAATTTTTTTTCTTATTCTTCACGTCAAAGCTTTTTCATTTTTTTTTTATTTACGCGCTGAGAGAGCCAGGTTTGCAAGATTAGGTTTATTCACTGGCAATTAACGTACATTTACCCTTCCAGTCCAGATTAATTTGAGTCGAATTAGTTTTGCTAGATCTTACAAACTAGTTCGACTTAACTTAAACTGAACTTAAAGAGTGAATCAACGCAAAAGGCCCAGCAAATATTTCTGCCCTGGTGAAATTCTAGTAATTTATTGAAATGTTTTTAAAATGACGAAATAGTTATAAAATTTCTTGAAATTCACTTCGATTCTGATGTGGATACCTAGTTGTTTTTCTGATAAAAAAAAGAAATAATAATAGTAATAATAAAAAACATATTGTTAGAATATCTTGTTTTTTATTAAATTCTTATTTCTTATATACATTTTGTATCATGTTTTTTATTAAATATAACTAGGTTTTTTAAGTGTGGTATTTTAATTTAATAACTAGGTAACTATTTTTTTTTATTTTTTCCATAATAGAATGGTAGATGAATGCTCTAGATTGGTAGATCTCAGACTTTCAGGTAGATCACATATTGGAAGAGCACCTATATGTGTGTGTGTGTGAAAATAAATACAAATCTTGAAAACACGATTTTCAAAATGCATTTCGTGGTTTGAAAGACGAAATCTATTTCAAATAAAAAAAAAAAAAAAAGTAAAATTATCCATTTCAGAAAAGGAAAAATTCCTTCTCACATTCAGAGTCGAACATCAAAGTTTGCATTGCTTCAATATTGGTAAGCATTTGAGCTTAACACTCAAATTCTCTTTCTATCTATCTATCTTTCTATATATCTATCTCTATCTCTATCTCATTCCCTCTTTCTCAATCTCTCGCTTTCCTTTTAGAATGCTTGAACAAATACTTAAATACTTATGAGTTTTACAAAGGTTGAAGTACACATACATTTAAAGAGACACAAACACTCATATATATATATATATATATATATATATATATATATATATATATATATATATATATATATATATATATATATATATATATATATATATATATATATATATATATATATATATATATATATATATATATATATATATATATATATATATATATATATATATATATATATATATATATATATATATATATATATATATATATATATATATATATATATATATATATATATATATATATATATATATATATATATATAACTCACACATACAACAGTCTTCCCTACTAAAAAGTATCATTAATTTTCTTTACCCCCCGAAAGTTTTCCTACTCACATTATTCCCATTTTTATTCTGCTACGTTTTTGGAATTAAGGAAAAATATTCCTTATTTTCTTTTCCTCTTCACAAAATCTTTGCTTGGAATTTTGTCCCTTCTTTATGCTCTTTTATCTCATCTTCTGTGAACTTGCTTTCATATATTTTCGCTTTACACAATGTAGTACTCGGTCATTCGGTCAAAAGTTCAATTTTTTTTCTTTCTTTCTTTCTCTCTCTCTCTCTCTCTCTCTCTCTCTCTCTCTATATATATATATATATATATATATATATATATATATATATATATATATATATATATATATATATATATATATATATATATATATATATATATATATATAATATATATATATATATATATATATATATAACGAAAATTTTTTTGCTACACGGGAAAATCGAACCCTGGTCCTATAACATGACACGATAGAGTGTTATGACAATTATGACAAGGGGAACTCGAACCCTGGTCCTATAGCATGACACGATAGAGTGTTATGTCCACGTTACAACGGTACAAAAAGAGAAGTCACAAAGAGAATGTTCATGAATAACTTTAAACGTTGAGTTTAATGTATTTATTCTGCGAGTTTGTTTAGCAGACTTAAAATTATTATCATAAAAATTAGTTTCCGAGTTGAAGTGGTGGGTGTCTCTAGTCTGTTGCCCAAAGTTCGAGCTCTTGAATTGTTATTCATGAGCATTCTCCTCGCAAATTTCTCTTTTGTACCGTCGTAGCATGGAGGTAACAGTCATGCTATAGGCTCAGGGTTCCATTCCCCCTATAGGAAACATTAAATATTGAGTTTAATGTATATAGTCTGCGAATTTGTATAGCAAAACTTAAAATTATCATATATATATATATATATATATATATATATATATATATATATATATATATATATATATATATATATATATATATATATATATATATATATATATATATATATATATATATATATATATATATATGTATGTATGTGTGTGTGTGTGTGTGTGTGTGTGTGTGTGTGTGCATTTGTGTGTGTGTGTATTTCAGTTTGTCATTAAAAGAGACGTAGTTAAAAGTTATGACATGTACATTTAAAGACCATTGGTGTAGTCCATGTTACAAAAATTTCTAGGTTCCTTTTGGGCTTCCCGGAAAAGAATTTAAAAAAATATTGGAGGGTGTATCGAAAAAAGTGTATAATGGGTCCTGTCTATTTAGGAAAAAAATAAAAACATAAAAGTAAGAAGTAATAGATATATATATATATATATATATATATATATATATATATATATATATATATATATATATATATATATATATATATATATATATATATATATATATATATATATATATATATATATATATATATATATATATATATATATATATATATATATATATATATATATATATATATATATATATATATATATATATATATATATATATATATATATATATATATATATATATATATTATATATATATATATATATAATTATATATATATATATATATATATATATATATATATATATATATATATATATATATATATATATATATATATATATATATATATATATATATATATATATATATATATAATATATATATATATATATATATATATATATATATATATATATATATATATATATATATATATATATAATGGATTTTATCAAAAGAATTAAAAAACAAGTAATATTTATATATATATTAAAAATAAATTAATTAATGAATATGTAGAAGATAAATAAACATGAAGATAAATATAAATAAACTATCTTTTTGGTTCAACTGAAAAAAAAATCTTCAAAATCTGATACATAAAATATATCATATAGAATATATATATATATATATATATATATATATATATATATATATATATATATATATATATATATATATATATATATATATATATATATATATATATATATATATATATATATATATATATATATATATATATATATATATATATATATATATATATATATATATATATATATATATATATATATATATATATATATATATATATATATATATATATATATATATATATATATATATATATATATATATATATATATATATATATATATATATATATATATATATATATATATATATATATATATATATATATATATATATATATATATATATAATATATATATATATATATATATATATATATATATATAGTATATTATATATTATGTAGTAGGGAGGGCACTTTCGGCAGGAAAAATCAGGCAACCTAAGCCAAACGGAATTTTGATTTGCAATGCAAATCACTCCTCTCAAATTGACCTCACGCTCTTTCCTGACACCATTTTGGAGGGTTCAACCCATTGAAATTGGCCTGAGGGAAATGTAATTGGTAAAATCATTTCCAAACTATTTGCCGCTCTTCATGAATACTTACTTCTTAATTAAAGATATGACTTTTTTTCTTCATCTTTTGTTATATTGTTATTATAATCTGTAATTAGCTTAATTCTTGTTTCTGTTGCTTCATTGAAACTGCTTTGAAATTTTTTATTATTTCTCTTCCCATCAAAAGTTAAAGACTATTTTCCTCACATTTTTTTATTTTTTAAAGAAATTTTCTTGTATTTTGAATATCTTCAATAATTTGAGTGAATTTTTGGGTATCAACCTTATCGGAATATCATTATTTGTTGGTTCTAAATATCTTCCGATATCCAATTTTTTTTGTGGAATATTAGCAGTATTCTTGCACCAATGCAGGAAAAAATGACATGCGAATAATTTATTTATTACTATATTTTTAAAGAGTATATTGCTAAATCTGTATATTTAAAATAACCATTTTCTAAAAGTACAAAAAATTAGCAGAAAATAACAATACATTTAATATTAATTATAAAACATGTTTATAACATAGAACTGAAAAAGTTGCTTACATGCAAGTTTTTTCTTCATAAAAAAAATAAAAAAAAAAAAAAATTAATAAAATAAAATATTAGAATTAAAATATTTCTTTTCAAGTTAATATTCTGATTTTCAAATTGTAGTTTTAGTATATTAAGTTATTAATTTTATTATCAGTTTTCCTATTAATAAACTTCTGTCCTTCTTATGAACCGGATCTATCTTACCATTATAGATTCTTTATAAAAAAAATGTTTTAAGTTCAGTTCTTATTCAT
>SEYY01012503.1:2500-16781 GCA_009176605.1 Armadillidium nasatum
AATTTGAATAGATTTCTACCCATTTTTATAGGTTAGTTCATTAACGCTATAATGGAGAGTGATTTTGAAAAGATCTTTCCCAAAATAATTTATATATATAAATTTATTTCAAATTTGTTGCTCAAAATATTTTAATGATGTAATGTAAATATTACGCCGGTAATAAATAGATTTTCTTAAATAATTTTATAATAATGTAAAAATATAATAAATAAAAAAAGAAATTTAAAATTATGACGTTCTGTGTGTGGTAAATTTTAAAATAGAGCAGGATATGAAAGGAAATATGTAGGAATAATATATATATATATATATATATATATATATATATATATATATATATATATATATATATATATATATATATATATATATATATATATATATAATACTCAAAATTTAAAGTTTGCTATACGGGGAATTGAACCCTTACCCTATAGCATGATACGACAGAGTGTTAGTTTACGTCACGACGGTACAAAAGAGAAACTATTTATATATATATATATATATATATATATATATATATATATATATATATATATATATATATATATATATATATATATATATATATATATATATATATATATATATATATATATATATATATATATATATATATATATATATATATATATATATATATATATATATATATATATATATATATATATATATATATATATATATATATATATACGGGCTTGCTTTCGAAATGATGAAGAGATTTTTAGATGTTTAATAGCAGTTTTATTAATGCAACCATTCTCTTAGTATTATTATTATTATTATTATTATTATTATTATTATTATTATTATTATTATTATTATTACTATTATTATTACTAATATTTAATTTTTTTATTATTAAATAATATTATCGTAAAAATTATTATTATTATTATTATTATTATAATTATTTTTCGTTATTATTAATTTTATTTTTATTACTAATATTATTATTATTATTTATTATTATTATTATTATTATTATTATTATTATTATTATTATTATTATTATTATTATTAATGTTATTATTATTTTCATATTTTACCATTTGATTTCGGAAGGATTTCTAAGAAGGTGAAGAAGTTTCATGGCTTTGTTTTTTTTTTTTTTTCCTTGAGAAGGGGGTTTTAATATTCTCTCTCTCTCTCCCTCTTTCCACCCCTCCCTCACCCCCTCTGTTTATGTGTGTGTGTGTGTGTCTCTTTCTCTTTCAAGTTAATCAGAGTAGTGTCCGTTGTAATAGCGATAGTATAAAGAGAGTGACGTAACAATTTCGAGGGGCTGAAAGAGATTTCAGATAGGTAGTGAAAGCGAAAGAGTTAATAAGACGAAAAGTTCTAGGCTCCACCTTTTCAAGAATTTCTGTGTAATGAGAAGAGTCGCCCTAAATGTGTGAGGCGTACCCCATATAAAAGCGAAAAACGCCCAAGTTTAAGAGTGGAGTGAAGAATTTCCCAAGGTGCATAAAAGCATTCAATCTCTTAGATACTAGTAAAGAAAGAGAAGTAATATGATATACTCTGCATTATATATATATATATATATATATATATATATATATATATATATATATATATATATATATATATATATATATATATATATATATATATATATATATATTTAAAAATATAAATGGATTCAAGGATATGGAGTGAAAAAGGGTCTTTATTAGAATCAAGGATTGAAAAATGTTGAGGAAGAGGAAATGTGTTACATGACTGTGTATGTAGACGTATATTAGAGTGAGAGGGAGTAGTTAGTGGAAGAGAGGTACGAAAGGAAAGACCTCGGTGCTCAAAGATGCGCGTTCTCAATAGCCTGGTGGTAGAGCCAACGTAGCCCTTGGTACACAAGGGACAAGTATATTTATAGACCACCGAAGCCTTGAAAGGAAAAGGAAGAGAAGATTCGTAAGGAAAGAGAGAAGAAATTTTAAAGGATGAGCTATAGGTAAAACGAAAGTCTATATGAGGGAAATGGTATGAAAGAGATTTGCGTAATTTATAAGTCATAGAAGTGGTGGAGTGATCAAGAAAAGGGAAACTAAAGTACATCTTTTTTCTATGAGCAGAAGAAACCGGAAATGAAGGATGGTATTTAAGAGATAGAAACAGAGAGATGTATTTAGAAATCATGTGCAAAGGATAATTATGAGTACGAAAAAGATTTTGAAGAAAATTGAATTCTGTATGTAAATTGACATAAGAAGAAGAAACATTGTAAGTCCTGTGTAAGTAGGTTAAAATGGTGTTGATTTTGTATCGAAGAGGGGAAGAGCTGTAAAAGTTGGTGATTGTAGGGGAGAAGGCAGGCTTCCGAAAGACAGAAGTGGTAAATGATCCATGAGTTTTGGTGACTTTGAGTTTTCTTGATTTGGAACGTGAAAATAATTTCTGAAGTTACTATTTTTTTTCTTTTTTTTTATTGGCTACAATTGTATTTTAATATTTCTAAATCATTTAATTTCCCGAAATACTCTTAAAATACTCAAAAATATTGTTTAAATAAGCATAATTAATTAATATAATTAAATATGAATTATTGTTTTTAATTACTCAAAATTAAAATTTTCTTATCAATACTTGGATATTCATTCACTTATAAAGGAATTTTAAACAATTACTGCTCGATTTAACAATTCGGAAGGAATTTTTTTTTTTTTACTTTTTATATATTATTATTTGTTTTCATAATTATTATTATTATTATTTTTTTTGAAGATCAAACCTTATTGGGATTTCCTTTCCATAAAGGAGTAATCTTTTACATTGAGTTTCACTCAAGGACTCGAACCCGCTTAAACCAGCCACGCTAACATCAAGTACACTATACCAACAAGCAAAACGTTAATATTCGAAATTTTAATATATAAATTTGAATACAGAGAATGAGAATCCATTTATTAATAAATGATTTCTCTTAAAATAAATCGTTCCTTTGTGAAATGTATTGGGAATATATTTGCTACAAATAATTAATCGTGTATTTACATATAAAATGATGTAATGAAAAGCCTCACTGCTTATCAGAAATCAATCACGTCTAAAAGATTAAAAGATTTCAACTCAAAGTCATATATATATATATATATATATATATATATATATATATATATATATATATATATATATATATATATATATATATATATATATATATATATATATATATATATATATATATATATATATATATATATATATATATAATACATCGAAGTTTAAAGTTTGCTATAAGGGAGTCGAACCCGGGCCTTATAGCACAACCGGAAGTAGCGTATAGGTAATAAACTATATGCTTTTGTGCTATAGGGCCCGGGTTCGATTTCCCTATAGCAAACTTTGAACTTCGATGTTTAATGAATATCTGATCTGCAAGAGTGTTCGTGGACTTTAATTATTAACTTATATATATATATATATATATATATATATATATATATATATATATATATATATATATATATATATATATATATATATATATATATATATATATATATATATATATATATAGGTTCAGGTCCTTTTGAGGGAACTTTTTTTCAGCGCTCGAAAGTAAATAATAAAAAAAAAATATATATTTATATATTTATATATATTTTTAATTTTTGTATTTAAGTACACTCCATGTAGCCTCTATATTTTGGGTGTAAGCTCCAGTTTGAGGATCCACAAAATTTTTACTGTGGTGTGGTTCAAAGTAAGATTTTTTAAAAAATGGTTTCTTTACGACAATTGATCAACTAAAAAACTTAAATTGGGTATTATACCCAGCATTTGTCTAAGAGGGCTCTGCCCCCTGTACCCCCCGACCCGTGAGTGATGATGATATTGTCGACTATTTTTCCTTTTCTACGATTTGGGGTATTTTCCATTTTTTTTCAGAGAGAGTTCCCCCAATTGAGCTTTAGTTGTATATATATATAGTATATATATATATATATATATATATATATATATATATATATATATATATATATATATTATATATATATATATATATATATATATATATATATATATATATAACTTTCAATTCACTCATTTGCACACAGAATATGTGCATGTTACCAGAAGGTCTGATAGAACTTCAACAATGGGAGAATGTGGCCCCAGGTAAAATTTTTGTACTTCCAGCTCTTAAAGAATTCTGCCCGGAAATTAGAAGGGAAATAACAATAGAAATGAAAGGTAAGAAAATTATTATTGCAACAAAGTAAAATATTTAATTAATGTAAAAACAATACTAAAAAAATTATAATGTTTCTGAATTTTATGTAATGTTGGTGCTAATGAAAACTGATGAGCTCGAAAAATTTCGTAGCTTAATATATATATATATATATATATATATATATATATATATATATATATATATATATAATATATATATATATATATATATATATATATATATATATATATATATATATATATATATATATATATATATATATATATATATATATATATATATATATATATATATATATATATATATATATATATATATATATATATATATATATATATATATTATATATATATATATATATATATATATATATATATATATATATATATATATATATATATATATATATATATATATATATATATATATATATATATATATTATATATATATATATATATATATATATTATATATATATATATATATATATATATATATAACTATATATATATATATATATATTATATATATATATATATATATATATATATATATATATATAATATTAATATATATATATATATATATATATATATATATATATATATATATATATATAATATGATATATATATATAAGATCAGCAATTAAATTTGCAAAAGAGTTCACGATGTTAATGAAATTTCATTTTAACATTATTAAACTATTAGAAATTAAATTTCATTTAAGTCCGATTTGAGATGACAAATATACAAGCATTCTGACAACTGAAGACAGGTTCCTCAGCTGGAAGAATATACTGTATATATATATATATATATATATATATATATATATATATATATATATATATATATATATATATATATATATATATATATATATATATATATATATATATATATATATATATATATATATATATATATATATATATATATATATATATATATATATATATATATATATATATATATATATATATATATATATATATATATATATATATATATATATATATATATATATATATATATATATATATATATATATATATATATATATATATATATATATATATATATAATTTTTTTTTTTTTTTTTTTTTTTATATATATATTATATATATATATATATATATATATATATATATATATATATATATATATATATATATATATATATATATATATATATATGCGTGTGTGTGCGTGTGTTTTTGTTTTTTTTGTGCGTTTTTTTTTTTGCGTGTGCGTGTGCGTGTGCGTGTGGGAGTGGGTGTTGGTGGTAAAGGGTCCTTTTTAATAACCTCCTATCTGTCAAACATGAAGCTATAAAAATATTATGTCTTATCCAAAATTAGAATACCTAAAAATTTAATATTTTTTCTTTAAAACCTTCGTGCCAATATATTCGCCGTAATTTTTAAATTATTTTACATCAAACTTTAAACTTTAAAGAGACTGTCTTTAAACAAAGAAGGGATATTATCGTATTTTCAAGTACTTTTTCACTAATATTGACACGCAATTTTAAACACTACCCCACTGAAACCTTTCATAAATTTACTTCTATATTACAAATTTGAGTATATTTAATTAATAATATTTCTAATTTTTTTTTTTTTAAATCCTGAAATAAATTTTTTATAATTTATAATTTTATAATTTTTTGTACTTTACACAAATGAGAAATATTTCTACTAAAATTGAAATTTACAAAATAATTATATATATATATATATATATATATATATATATATATATATATATATATATATATATATATATATATATATATATATATATATATATATATATATATATATATATATATATATATATATATATATATATATATATATATATATATATATATATATATATATATATATATATATATATATATATATATATATATATATATATATATATATATATATATATATATATATATATATATATATATATATATATATATATATATATATAATATATATATATATATATATATATATTATATATATATATAATTATTAAAAAAATAAAATGATTTCTTTTTTTTTAATTTCTCTTACAATAGCGTCAAAAAAAAAATTCAACTACAAAATGTCGTTTAATTAAAAAATAAAAAAAAAATAAAAAAAAATTAAAATAATAATAAAAAAAAAATTTGAAAAAAAAGAAAGAAAAAATAGTTCATTATCCCAGTTTAATAAAATTAATTTGTCCCCGATATAATTTATGATGAAATTTTTATTTATTTAATTTATGATGAAATTTTAATTTATTTAATTGATGATGAAATTTCAATTTATTTAAAGGAGAAAAAAAACCCGCGAACCGCGAAACAAATTAAGAAGAAAAATTAAATTGAATTCAGACGAAATTACATCATTAATTAATTGACAAATTAAAGCAGAAAAAAATTCTGAATAAAAATTCAAAGAAATTTCCAAAATTTCCCGAAAAATAACATTAAAGCAATTACAATTAAATACGCACTGCATTTATTTATTAGTCTTTCTACCACCTTTATATATATATATATATATATATATATATATATATATATATATATATATATAATATATATATATATATATATATATATATATATATATATATATATATATATATATATATATATATATATATATATATATATATATATATATATATATATATATATATATATATATATATATATAATATATATATATATATATATATATATATATATATATATATATATATATATATATATATATATATATATATATATATATATATATATACTAATATAAAAATAAGATATATATATATATATATATATATATATATATTATATATATATATATATATATATATATATATATATATATATATATATATAATATATATATATATATATATATATATATATATATATATATATATATATATATATTATTATATATAGATTACTAAAGGTAACCGTAATCTTGGTTTTATTCTTTCTTAATCCCTTGTTGAGCTTAAAATGTATCCGACAATTGAAGTTTTATTAATTTAACATTGAACAGTTATTTATTAATAGATTATTATTAAAACACAATTACTTAATGGTTGAGCTTTCGTGCTCTTAACTGAGTCACATCTTCAGAACTAACCAAGAATGGACGGTCGACATCTTCAAGTGCATTTGTATTGTCATGGGTAATTTTTTGAAATTCTGGCAACTATGATATTTTTCTTAAGACTTCTCGCAAGGACGACGAATGTTTGAAAAAAGTGTTCATACTATCATCTATAATATGCTCTCCGGGTGTAAGGTTAATGTTGGGTGTGTTTTTAATTAAATATGATTCGATGAATTTTCTAGTGTGTGTGTTTTGGATGTGTTTTATTAGTTCTGCTTTTTTAAGGTTAGGATTATGGTTGAAAGTATGTCTATGGTTGGTAAGAGATGAGTTTTTATTATCATATCGTAAATCTAGTGAGTGTTGGTAAATTCTTCTTTTGAAGTCATTTGTTTCTCCGATATATTTCAAATTGCATTGGTCGCAGGGAATTGTGTATATTCCGATGTTGTCATCTATTGTATTGATATTTGGTTTTAAAATTGATTTTAAATTTATGGCGTTTGATTTGACTGTACGTATATTGGTGGGTAAACTATTTTTGGTGTCGTGAGGGTTTAGGTTTGGTGTTGGTAGTATGTTTGTGTGTTTTTCTTTTTGTGTGGTGGTATTATAATATTTCTTTTTGGCTTTTTTAAGAGATTTTTTGATGTTAGTATTTGGATATTGTAGATTTTTGAAAACCTTTTCCAGAAACTTTATTTCGTCTGGTAAGAAGATGGGGTCACTTAATTTATGTGCACGAAGGAATAAGTTGCTTAAAACGGCTGTTTTTGTTGATGAATCGTGATATGAGTACCAGTGTATGTATGATGGGTTTGCTGTTGGTTTTCGGTAAATTTTGAATGTAGGGGAAGAAGTAGTCCAGGATATTAAAATGTCTAGAAACGGAATGCTGTTGTTTATAGGGTTTTCAACTGTAAATTTAATATTTGCGTGTAGGTTGTTAATAAATTCTAGTATATGTTGTATGTTGATATTCTTAGGAATTAGTGCAAACACGTCATCTACGTAACGTAACCAAATGATGTTAGGAAATTTTGGAAAGATATGGTAATATTCTAGGAGTTCCATGCATAAATTACTGAATATGGGGGAGAGAGGGGAACCCATACTAAGTCCGGAAATTTGTTTATAGAAACTATTATGGAATTTAAAGTATGCGTGATCCAATGTAAGGAGTATTAAGTTTTTGATAGTGTTGAAAGGTATACTAAAGTTTATATTGTGTTCTGTTGTAAATTTTTCTAATAACTGAATGGTGAAATCTATTGGTACATTGGTGAAAAGGGAAACTACGTCGAAACTGACAGGGTTGAAGGATGAAAAGTTTTTGTTTCTAATGCGTGATATAAAGTCTTCAGTATTTTTGATGTGTGAGGTAGAGATTGTTCCTATTAATGGTTTAAGTATATTGGCTAGCCATTTTGAGAGTTTATACGTAGTGCAATTTACATTAGATATGATGGGGCGTAGGGGTATGTTGGGTTTATGAATTTTAGGAATTGCGTAAAACTGTGACAGATTGGGTAAATATGAAGTGAGATTTTGTGTGAGATGTGTGTGATCTTTAAGTAGTGTCTTAACTTGTTTGTTAAATGAGCTTTGTGAGTGTTTAAGTGGGTTATTTGTGCATTTTGTATATGTATTTGTGTCATTTAACAAAGAGAGTGATTTATTGATGTAGTCATTGGTGTTTTGTATAACAATGTTATTTCCTTTGTCTGAGCGTGATATTACAATGTTGTGGTTGTTGTGTAATTTATATAGTGTGTGATGGAATCTGCGAGGGTATACCATGTTACTTACATTGATATGTGTTAATTGGAGTAGTATTCCAAAAAGGACGTCATGGTTGATGTTGCTTGAGGTAGACTTTTTCCAATTGTTGAAATTTTGATATAATTTTATCCACGGGTCCATGTTTTGCATTGAGAATGAAAGTCCGTATCCTAATAGAGTTTTTTCATCATCGGTGAGTGGTTGATTGGAGAGATTTATAATTATATCATGATTAGATGCGGTGGTCCATTTACTATTCTTAAATAAATATTCCAATTTTTTATTGTGTTTGTTTTTCCTATGAGTAGTTTTTGTTTTCATGTTCACATGAGCAAAGTCAATGAGTGAACTAAGCAGGTAATGATTATTAGACTTCTGGTAAAATTGTCTCTGAAAAAATTGACTTTTTGTCTCATGTGAACATGAAAACAAAAACTACTCATAGGAAAAATAAACAATAAAAAATTGGAATATTTATTTAAGAATAGTAAATGGACCACCGCATCTAATCATGATATAATTATAAATCTCTCCAATCAACCACTCACCGATGATGAAAAAACTCTATTAGGATACGGACTTTCATTCTCAATGCAAAACATGGACCCGTGGATAAAATTATATCAAAATTTCAACAATTGGAAAAAGTCTACCTCAAGCAACATCAACCATGACGTCCTTTTTGGAATACTACTCCAATTAACACATATCAATGTAAGTAACATGGTATACCCTCGCAGATTCCATCACACACTATATAAATTACACAACAACCACAACATTGTAATATCACGCTCAGACAAAGGAAATAACATTGTTATACAAAACACCAATGACTACATCAATAAATCACTCTCTTTGTTAAATGACACAAATACATATACAAAATGCACAAATAACCCACTTAAACACTCACAAAGCTCATTTAACAAACAAGTTAAAACACTACTTAAAGATCACACACATCTCACACAAAATCTCACTTCATATTTACCCAATCTGTCACAGTTTTACGCAATTCCTAAAACTCATAAACCCAACATACCCCTACGCCCCATCATATCTAATGTAAATTGCACTACGTATAAACTCTCAAAATGGCTAGCCAATATACTTAAACCATTAATAGGAACAATCTCTACCTCACACATCAAAAATACTGAAGACTTTATATCACGCATTAGAAACAAAAACTTTTCATCCTTCAACCCTGTCAGTTTCGACGTAGTTTCCCTTTTCACCAATGTACCAATAGATTTCACCATTCAGTTATTAGAAAAATTTACAATAGAACACAATATAAACTTTAGTATACCTTTCAACACTATCAAAAACTTAATACTCCTTACATTGGATCACGCATACTTTAAATTCCATAATAGTTTCTATAAACAAATTTCCGGACTTAGTATGGGTTCCCCTCTCTCCCCCATATTCAGTAATTTATGCATGGAACTCCTAGAATATTACCATATCTTTCCAAAATTTCCTAACATCATTTGGTTACGTTACGTAGATGACGTGTTTGCACTAATTCCTAAGAATATCAACATACAACATATACTAGAATTTATTAACAACCTACACGCAAATATTAAATTTACAGTTGAAAACCCTATAAACAACAGCATTCCGTTTCTAGACATTTTAATATCCTGGACTACTTCTTCCCCTACATTCAAAATTTACCGAAAACCAACAGCAAACCCATCATACATACACTGGTACTCATATCACGATTCATCAACAAAAACAGCCGTTTTAAGCAACTTATTCCTTCGTGCACATAAATTAAGTGACCCCATCTTCTTACCAGACGAAATAAAGTTTCTGGAAAAGGTTTTCAAAAATCTAAAATATCCAAATACTAACATCAAAAAATCTCTTAAAAAAGCCAAAAAGAAATATTATAATACCACACACACAAAAAGAAAAACACACAAACATACTACCAACACCAAACCTAAACCCTCACGACACCAAAAATAGTTTACCCACCAATATACGTACAGTCAAATCAAACGCCATAAATTTAAAATCAATATTAAAACCAAATATCAATACAATAGATGACAACATCGGAATATACACAATTCCCTGCGACCAATGCAATTTGAAATATATCGGAGAAACAAATGACTTCAAAAGAAGAATTTACCAACACTCACTAGATTTACGATATGATAATAAAAACTCATCTCTTACCAACCATAGACATACTTTCAACCATAATCCAAACCTTAAAAAAGCAGAACTAATAAAACACATCCAAAACACACACACTAGAAAATTCATCGAATCATATTTAATTAAAAACACACCCAACATTAACCTTACACCCGGAGAGCATATTATAGATGATAGTATGAACACTTTTTTCAAACATTCGTCGTCCTTGCGAGAAGTCTTAAGAAAAATATCATAGTTGCCAGAATTTCAAAAAAATTACCCATGACAATACAAATGCACTTGAAGATGTCGACCGTCCATTCTTGGTTAGTTCTGAAGATGTGACTCAGTTAAGAGCACGAAAGCTCAACCATTAAGTAATTGTGTTTTAATAATAATCTATTAATAAATAACTGTTCAATGTTAAATTAATAAAAATTAAAAAAAAAAAAAAAAAAAAAAAAAAAAAAAAAAAAAAAAAAAAAAATAATATTATATATATATATATATATTATATATATATATATATATATATATATATATATATATATATATATATATATATATATATATATATATATATATATATATATATATATATATATATATATATATATATCTTTTTGTCCTACTCCCTCTGTATGCTGATGTATTGATTTCCAGTACAAGTCCTAAAGATGTTAACATTAAAATCGGAAAACCAGGTTGCTAGATAGCCTTAGGTTGCTAGATAGCCTTTTCCTTCTAACCCTCCTCATATGATCCAAGGCTGTAGTCAAAATGAACTATTCTTTATTACACAAACTTTTTCGCTTCACAAAAACGTTTTTAAATTCAGTGTTGTCTTGTCTTAAACATTTTTCCTCTCTCTCTCTCCTAAGTTTTTCATTTGTTCATTATTCCTTCTTTCTAACACATTATTAACAAGTAAAATATATATATATATATATATATATATATATATATATATATATATATATATATAATATATATATATATATATATATATATATATATATATATATATATATATATATATATATATATATATATATATATATAATAATATAATAAATATAAAAAAAAAAAAAAAAAGTTTAATTTTTTTTTAAAAAAAAAAAATATTTACAGTTATGAGTAAAGCTGAAGGGCAAAGCAAAGCCCAATTGAAGGGGGGGTAATAATTTATAATAATAATAAAGATAATACTGGTAATTTATGCTCTCTATTAAATATTTTTAAAAGCACTTCAAATTTAAGTGAATTTTTGGCTTGAGAAACCAAAAGGCTTAAATTTTAGGTAAAAAATTGTTTTGAAATCCGGTTCTCATTATCAGATATTATGAGGAGCCGACAAAAATTGCCCTTTAGGCTCTTGCAGTCTCAATAGAAGCAATACTACTTCTCCGAGAGCTAGTAACGATCCTCTGAGAAAATGGAAATTGTTTCGCTCTTCTTTACTACATGTTTTACTGTATTTGCTTTAAATATTAAAGTTTTAACTTTGTTTTATTTTAATTAGCTCCCGACAAATTTAGTGCAAAAATTTTTTCGGACATTTCAAATTTATTATTCGAAGGTATTAATTTTGCTTTAACCTCATCAAAAGTCAAAGTCGAAAGAGAAGAATAGAAGGATCTTTTGATTCTATTTTCCATATTCACGATGAATATTTTCATGACAACCTAACTTTAAAGTGGTTTAAATATACTTATTCTTGTATTTTGTTATGTTTATAAAAATTCACGAGAAGCTCAATTGAAGAATTTTGCGCAAAATATTTTCATTGTTAATTAGTAAAATATGTTAGGAAAGTTGTTGGCAGCAGATCACTTTGTTTTATTTGGACTTGGAGCTATTTGGAAGTTTAAATGATCCAAAACCTTAACAGGAAGGTGATGTCTACTACGACATTTTGTTTAAGTGTGATATATGTTGTGAGCGAAAGCCTTGTATTTTTTTTTTTTTTTTTTTACACATCACCACTTGTCTGCTACTTTTATGAAACAAATATCTGTTGTATTGTTACAGATAAATATAGAAGTATATCTCTTTTGTAGCTTTATCTCAGGATTTTTATGCCGTTCAAAAGCTAAATTCCAATCTTGGAAATCCCTCTTGACATTAGAAATAATAATAATAAATTATTGAGATTCTTTTAAGTATATTAGCATCTACTGCTGAATAGCATCAACCTTTCACTGTAGCTAAAATGACAGCAAAATCTGTAATGATGTTACATTCTCGTCCACGAACTTAGGAAAAAAACACGCTCTTGGAATAAGTTAAAAATTTTATAGAAATAGGTTGAGAAAGTTTTAACACCTTAAAAAGTAAAGTTCATTCATTTTCTATGAATGGAACAATTGTCGATGGAAATTTTAAAACTTACTTTGTTTATTAATAGATTACTAAGGATGACGTAAGATTGGATTACATTTTTTTTTTTCATCGGGTTCAAAAACGCTACGTTCCACCGTTACTTATCGAAGAGCCATGAAGCAAGTTATCAATTTAAAACCGAATAAAAGAATAAATAACTTAACCAAGTTGTCTGGTACAATAGGAAACATTTTACATCGATAAACTCACCAAAAAAATTTCTTACAAAACTTCAACAAACTCTTCACTCATGAAGAACTTTACTAATAAAGTTCCTATAGCACATTATAATTGTAATTTTCTCACAGCAAGTTTAAGAATTTCTATTTCTATAAAGCAAGTAATTTTTGGGTTCCTTAAACCTAAAAAATAAATTATAAAACTTTTTCCTTAATTAACCATAAAGCGGTGTAAGACGTTCGAGAATTCAGGCTTCAGGAAAGATTTATTTCTTCGAGTTCATCCTGAATAAAAGGAGCAAACATAAGGATTAACACCTGCCAAGAACATCTGGAATGTAAGATATCACTGAAAATAACCTTGAATTATTCTTATCATCAAACAGACAACTATAAAGAGAAGCATAGCAGGATATAAGTCATAGAAACTTGCT
>SEYY01012505.1:2500-23790 GCA_009176605.1 Armadillidium nasatum
ATATATATATATATATATATATATATATATATATATATAGCGTGTAACTGTATTTTCGACGATGGGGGTCTTTATTTATTTATGATTTCTAAAAATGAAAGATGAAAGATGATGTGTGTGTGTGTGTGTGTGTGTGTGTGTGTTTTACGTTAGACTTATGACTCGGTATTTTGGTTGTTTAGATATATATATATATATATATATATATATATATATATATATATATATATATATATTATATATATATATATATATAAATAATGGTATAAAATCACTAACATATTAAAATTATATAAAGAAAAATCAAAAGTTTTTGTTAAAATTATATAAAATAAATTAAAATTTAAATAAAATTAATAAAAAAAATTTAAATTTAATGAAAAATAAAAATAAAAAATAAAATATAATGATATTTTTTGGTGTAAACTTATACCCTCAGTACCTTGAGGAGGCTGAGGAGGCTGTAGAGGACCCCACTACAGGGGTCTGCTAGCCATAACCCCTCTGTTCCGGTAGGGTCTAGAGGGTCTACAGGGTCCTCAGCGTCTATGTAATTACACATTTTATACAAAAATTTAACAAAAATAATTAAAATATTTATTTAAAAAGAAAAATATTAAAGTTTTTTGTTCAAATTATATAAAATAAATTAAAATTTAAATAAAATTAATAAAAAATTTTGAAATTTAATAAAAATAAGAAAAAATTAAAATATTATGATATTTTTTAGTGAAAACTTATACCCTCAGTACCTTGAGAAGGCTGAGGAGGCTGAGGAGGCTGCAGAGGCCCCCACTACAGGGGTGTGCTAGCCCTAGCCCCTCTGTTCCGTCAGGCTCTAGAGGGTCTACAGGGTCCTCAGCGTCTAGGTAAGTACACGAAAAATAATTAAAATATTTATTTAAAAAGAAAAATGTTAAAGTTTTTTGTTCAAATTATATAAATATTAAAAGAAAAAAAAAAGTTTTCCTTTGTTAGAAATTATTAGAAAAAATATATATATATATATATATATATATATATATATATATATATATATATATATATATATATATATATATATATATATATATATATATATATATATATATATATATATATATATATATATATATATATATATATATATATATATATATATATATATATATATATATATATGTTGTTTAAAATATCATATATCTGAAAATTTTTTAAATATTTATCTAAGTGTGTCGATTCATCGCTTATGACGTCATACAAATGGCGCCATGCTATAATCTTATCTTAGATTAGAAAAAATGATAACGATTCAAAGATCTCCCCATTTGCCCGCTGGATCCCGTCGTGGAAGGATGTGTCTCTGAAGCGCTCTCTCTCTCAATGTAAGTTGAACATTATTTATTTTCTTATCATTATTATTATTATTTATTTCTTCTTCTTCATCTTCTTCATCTTATTATTATTATTATTATTATTATTATTATTATTATTATTATTATTATTATTATTATTATTATTAGCAGTAGTAGTAGTAGTAGTAGTAGTATAGTTAATGTGTAAGCCATGACCGAGCTCTTTGTTGTGACGTCATTCAAAATGGCGTCATGATAATCTTAGATTATTATTATCATTTTTGAGGTAGGAGTAGTCCTACGGCCATTATTACACACAAAAATATGCAAAATATTGCAAATTTTTAAATTTGTAATATTTCTGCAATGATTTCTTTCTAAGTCATTTTATATTATTTTTCCCTTTTTTCCCCTTTTTTTCCCCTTTTTTCCCTGTTCTCCCCTTTTTTACCCCATTTTTCAAAAAAAGTTTTTTTTTTTGCAACATTGGGGGGCGTGGCCGCCTCACCCCCTTTTGACCCCCATTTACCCCTTTTTACCCCTTTTTTACCCTCACCCCCTCAAAAATCACCTCATGAACGTACGTGAGATTTTTTTTTTTTTCTGCAACATGATCAACTTTTCTCAACATTGGTCCAAAGCCTTTGCAAGTGCATTCTGTTGCATTTGCGGAGGATTTGGACCTATCACTATATATATATACTATATATATATATATATATATATATATATATATATATATATATATATATATATATATATATATATATATATATATATATATATATATATATATATATATATATATATATATATATATATATATATATATATATATATATATATATATATATATATATATATATATATATATATATATATATATATATATATATATATATATATATATATATATATATATATATATATATATATATATATATATATATATATATATAATATATATATATATATATATATATATATATATATATATATATATATATATATATATATATATATATATATATATATATATATATATATATATATATATATATATATATATATATATATATATATATATATATATATAATATATATATATATATATATATATATATATATATATATATATATATATATATATATATATATATATATATATATATATATATATATATATATATATATATATATATATATATATATATATATATATATATATATATATATATATATATATATATATATATATATATATATATATATATATATATATATATATATATATATATATATATATATATATATATATATATATATATATATATATATATATATATATATATATATATATATATATATATATATATATATATATATATATATATATATATATATATATATATATATATATATATATATATATATATATATATATATATATATATATATATATATATATATATATATATATATATATATATATATATATATATATATATATATATAATATATATATATATATATATATATATATATATATATATATATATATATATATATATATATATATATATATATATATATATATATATATATATATATATATATATATATATATATATATATATATATATATATATATATATATATATATATATATATATATATATATATATATATATATATATATATATATATATATATATATATATATATATATATATATATATATATATATATATATATATATATATATATATATATATATATATATATATATATATATATATATATATATATATATATATATATATATATATATATATATATATATATATATATATATATATATATATATATATATATATATATATATTATATATATATATATATATATATATATATATATATATATATATATATATATATATATATATATATATATATATATATATATATATATATATATATATATATATATATATATATATATATATATATATATATATATATATATATATATATATATATATATATATATATATATATATATATATATATATATATATATATATATATATATATATATATATATATATATATATATATATATATATATATATATATATATATATATATATATATATATATATATATATATATATATATATATATATATATATATATATATATATATATATATATATTATATATATATATTATATATTTATATATATTTTATATATTTATTACGTTATCAGAAAACATTTATATTTATTAATCTTAAAATATATTACGAAACTCAAAGAGTAAAATGAAGATATATAAAACTTTTTACAACCCAAAAATTCGCTTTTATGGTTAGTAATTGCATCATTGTGTTTGTTGCTCAATAAAATAATATTATATTTTTTTATATTATAATTATATTTTATGTATTATGTATTAAGAATCAGTTTAAACATCTATAGAATTTCGTAGGATTTTTATATATATTTTTATTATTTTTCTCTCGTAAATCTCTTATAAAAATTACTAGTCATAAACATGAGTTAGTGATTATGTATGCATCGAAAGTTTGTTTAAATTTATGTTGCTGTATATTATATAATTATGAAAATGATTATCATTAGGATTATAATTAATGTATAGTAAACTAAAATTGTAATTATTTGATGTGTGATTAATTGATAGATTTTTAAGCAAATCAAATCTTCAGACAATTAATAATCTACCCTTCATCAATAATCTACTCTTTATAATTTCTGAGAAACTGTTGTTACACTGCAAAAATTGTCACAAAGAATCATTGGGAAAAATGGCAGAAATGTTACAACAAATTTTTTCACTTATTTTCTTATTAGAAAATAAATCAGTGAAGAGACTTTCTTATGCTTAACATGTTATTTTTTAATGAACATTTTGCTGAAACACTTTACCAGTTGTCCCAACGACTTGCTAGGACAATTTTTGTCGTGCGATTCTTTACCTCAAGGAAAAATTTTTAAGTTTAATTTAGGAATATTATATATGAGTATTTGTGGGTTTACATACGTAAATTTGACTCAGGGGTCCACATACGTAAGATTAGGACTCAGGGGTTCCACAAGCAAAAAAGAGGTTGGAAACCCTTATTAAAATTCTAAAATGTAACACATTTGTCTATTTCATTCTCAGGAATAATCATTATGATTGATTATAGTGTTCGCCACCGTCAGTGTCATCTGATAGGTTCCAGCATACGCCACCGCCAGTGCACTGCAAAATCGTTGGGACAAGTGACAAAAATGTTACTGTAAATTTTTCAATAGAGAAAAGACTAGTTAAGCATAAAAAGGTCACTTCACCAATTTATTTTCAAATAAGGAAAAAACTGAAAACAAATTTGTTAGGACATTTTTGTCATTTGTACCAACGATTCGTTAGGACAATTTTTGCAGTGTAATAATAGTATCAGAAAAGAAATAAAAAAACTTTTCTGCCATTGAGAGATTGGACATTGTCATTGAGACCTGAAGAGATGATAATTCGAAAATCCCTTGACTCCACCTTTTCAAAGAGGAATCATCTCAAATATACACTGCAAAAAAAAAAAAAAAAAAAAAAAAAAGTCCCAACGAAGAGATAACATTGTCACAACGAATTTTTTTCATTTATTATTAGATAAATTAATTGTTGAAGCTACTCCTTTATACCCTTATAAATAATATTCCTTTTTGGAATTGAGAGAATAAAAATATATTAATATTTAATTTAATATTTAATATAGAATTTAATATAATAAATAATATTTAATAAAATATTAATATAAAGAAAATAAAATCTAATAAATAAAAATATTTTTTTTATTAAATACCTTTTTGGAATTGAGAGCATAAAGATATATTAATATTTAATACAAAATTTAAAATAATAAATAATATTTAATAAAATATCTAATAAAAAAAAATCGAATAAATACAAATATTTTTTTTTTATTAAATATTGAAAAATTTAAGATTTAAGGTTACCTCTAATGGGAATGGTGTGGTTACATATTAAATAAAAATATTTAAAATAACAAATAATATACAATAAAATATTTAATATAAAAATATAAAATCAAATCAATAAAAATATTTTTTTATAATTATATTTTACTGAAAATTCAAGATTTAAGATTACTTCTACTTCGATGTTTTGTTTTAATAGATTCAAAACCTATCTTGATCACTTTCTAATAAATAAATAAATAAATAAATAAATAAATAAATAATAATAATAATATATATTATTATTATTATTATTATTATTATTATTATTATTATTATTATTATTATTATTATTATTATTATTATTATTATTATTTTTAATATTATTCTTATAATTTGAGAAGACCTGGTCTAAGCCCTGGTGTATGGCATCTTTCCTAACCATTTTTTCTCAAATATACCAAGAAAACACCCATATTATTTTTATTATAAATTTTAATCTAAACAAAGAAAAATAATACCAAGATTATTGATATTAATATCACTGTACAACTACTTACAGTAAAGATTATTCCGTATATTATCTCATAAATTCCATCTCATTGACTCAACATTCTATCATCTTAGAACATCTCATCAACTTGAGCTCAATTTTATTTCATAAATTCCATCTTATTGACTCAACATTCTATCATCCTAGAGCATCCAATCAACTTGAGTTCATCATCTCATCATTATCTCGTCAATTCATCATATTTTCATCTCATTATCTCCTTATCTAACTATATTTTTATGTTATCTCATCATCTAATTATCTCGCTACTTCTTTATATGATCAACTTACTTCTTTACCTCATCATATCTATTCATCTTTTCTTATCACCTCATAATTTCATCAACTCCTTATCTTCTTATCTCATAATTTCATCAGCTTATTTTCTCATCACCTCATAATATCATCAACTTATTTTTACTTCTTCTCATCAAATCATCAAGTTAATCAACTTATCTCGTTACCTCATGAAATAATAAACATATTATCTCGTCACCTCATCATATCATCAACTAATTATCTCATCACTCCATAATATCTTGAACTTATTATCTCCTCACCTCATAATTTCATCAACCTATTATCTCGTCACCTGATCCTGTCATTAACTTATTGTTTTGTCACCTCATCATATAATTAACATATTATCTCGTCACCTCATCATCAACTTATTAACTCGCCACTTTCTCAATTTATCTTCACATCACTCGCTCCTTAGTCCCAAAATATCCCAAAAAATTTAATTCATAAAAAATAATTTAAAATAAAATTAAAATTTTTTTCCTTTTTTTTTTTTTTGTGGCAAATTGACTTAAAAATATTTGATACAAAATAACAAAAGATTAAAAATAATTCAAAATGAAATTAGTTCAATTTATTGGACAAATTAAATTAGAATTTCAAAATAATTCAAAGTAAAAATTATTTTAGTCAGAAACAAGAACGTTATGCAATATATATATATATATATATATATATATATATATATATATATATATATATATATATATATATATATATATATATATATATATATATATATATATATATATATATATATATATATAATTTCTTTAGGGCATCTGGTAAATTTGAAGGGTAAAAATTTCAAAGAGATCCAATTAAACAGACGGAAGGACGTATTTGTAAATGAATTTTTTGGTATATCGTAAGAAGGCACTATTTCGTCAGTTGAGGCAGCATAAGTAGGAAGGAAAAGTTTACTCCGTGTTTTCTCTGAATTTTAAAATTTATATTAAATATGCTCAAAATGAAGACAAAGTTCTAGTGAAACAAAATTGAAGATCTGAGGTTTAGTGTTAACTTATAAATTGGTGAGAATATTTTCTGATTCTGGTTGATCTGTTTTTGATATAAATATACTTCTTGTCTATTTCTCTTCAGAGTACCTATTTATTATTTAAGAGGAATATTATTTCTTCTGGTTTTTTGCTTAATTCAGTGAAATGTTTATTGTTGTATTTATATAGAGAGACATAGAAAGTTTTGCATATATTTAATTTTGATAAATAACTGCTTACTAATTTAAAAACTAATTGCTACTTGAATTTGATTCTTTAAAGTTAATTAATTCTAGGCTGATTCTTGTATATTTCTATTATTATTATTATCATTAATATTATTATTATTATTTTTAATCATTATTATCAATAACAGTAAGTTATTATTAACATTATTACTGATATCATTATTATTATTATTATTATTATTATTATTATTATTATTATTATTATTATTATTATTATTATTATTATTATTATTATTACTGTTTATTATTATTATTGGTATTATCATTGTTGTTAATATTATCATTATTATTATTGTTGTTGCTGTTATTAATATTATTATTATTATTATTATTATTATTATTATTATTATTATTATTACTATTATTATTATTATTATTATTAATTTTTGCTTGGGAGGGACTTTATCATGGATGTTGAGAGTAATTTATGTAAATTGATATCTGTTGACAAATTTAATCACAAAGATCTTGTGCTCAATTTGACTGATGAATGTTTAAGTGTCATGACTATAAATGTACGTAGTTTTCGTGGCAATTTTTTCACAGTTGTATTATTTATTTCTTCCCTTAAGGTTAAACCTCAAATTTTGATACTAACAGAAACTTGGCTTAATGATGTAGATTGTAAACTTTATAATATACCGGGATATAATGTTCATAATGTAACTCGTAATAATTATGGGGTAGGAATTGCTTGCTATTACATTAACTACTTATATGTTACCCAAATAAAGGAGTTTACTGGTATCTTTGATGCGTGTGAAAGTCTGTGTATAGAATTGAGATCAGAGTCTTTTGGAACTTTAACGATCCTATGTGTATATAGGCCAACTTCTTTAAAAGCTCGGTTATTCCTTGAATATATGTCGGGTTTCTTAGAACAGTTTGGGAAGTGTATAGTTGTGGGAGATCTAAATTTAAATTTGCTTGATTACAATAATGTAACAGTAATTGACTTTTGCCTGATAATGAATTCATTTGGGCTTTCTAATGAGGTAAATGTGGCAACATATGTTGATCCACGGAAAGGCTATGCAACTACACTTTTGAATCAAGTATGGCATAATTTTAAGAAAACAGGCAGAACTTTTGTTTTTGAGGTACCAATTGCTGATCATCTTCCGGTACTTGCTGTTTACAATTATAGTGTGGGAAAGGATTTGAATCTACAATCATTTAGGAATTTTCCTATGAGATGCAAAGAGGCTTTATTGACTAACATAACTGAGGAGATGGGTAAGTTTAATATTGACAATGATGACCCTGGTAAATCGGTCTCATGTTTCATTAATCACTTATGGCTATTATTAAATAATTACTTTCCTATTAAAATTTTTTTTTGTCGCAAAAAAGATTTTAAAGCCATTTCTCAGTTCTAAATTGATTAAGTGCATTGATAAAAAGCATAAACTCTTTGGGCTGCTAAAAAGAAAGCAAATGCCTTACAAATATTTTAAATCCTACTCTTCTCTTTTAAATTATACACTTAAGTGGAAAGAAACTTTTATCGCAAATTTTTTTTAAAAAATCTGATGCTTCTGGAGAAGTATGGAGGATATATCGGGGAATGATAGGGGACTTTACTACTAAGAATAACTATGTAATAAAACACAATGGATCTACAGTAGTAAATGAGAGGGACTTAACGAAGTTATTTAATGAATATTTTGCTTTTGTTCCTTCTCAGATGGTAAGTTCGCTCAAGAAGTCTTTGAATAATTACAATGAACAGATTCCTATTAGTATGACTTCCATGTATTTCAACCCAGCTACTGCAGACGAAGTAAGGGCTATAATTGGAAAATTAAAAGCCTCTAACGGGCTGAATGACTTACCTACTAAATTTATAAAGCTCTTTCACTGATCATGTTTCAGTAGTGGTTGCTAAACTTTTTAATTTATGTATTGAACATGGTATATACCCTGATGAGTTAAAATGTGCTACTGGTGGTCCCAGTTTATAAAAATGGTAAATGACTCTCTGCTACAGAACTATAGACAGATATCTATTTTGAATGTTATTGCTAAAAATCTTTGAAAAACTTATATACACGAGACTGAACAATTATTTTTCTACAAACGGGTTATTTTCTTCCAATCAATTTGGATTTACAAAGCATAAAGATACCTCACAGGCAGTTATCCTGAGTAATATTAATGCAATAAGTGCTTATGTAAATAAATCTTATGTTATTAGACTATTTCTTGACTTTAGGAAAGCTTTTGACACTGTAGATCACGATATGATATTACATAAATTGCATAGATATGGCATAAGAGGAGTTGTTTATGATTTTATGAGGTCATATCTGGCTAATAGAACGCAATATGTTCAAATGAAAGACTGCAAAATCTTCTCCAATCGCAGAAACCACAGGGGTTCCACAGGGGTTCCACAGGGCAGCTGCCTTTGTATGGCAATATCTATATCTTTGTATTCAATATCTATTCTAATGATTTAAACGTTTTATTAACTGATGTTAAAGCTATTATGTATGCGGATGATGATTTTTTTTTTTTGCAGGGTCTGGATCGTTGGATTTGTTGACTTCATTTGTTGAGCAGAAATTGCATAGTGTTTGCGACTGGTGTAAATTTAACAGGCTGGTTCTGAATGCTAGTAAAACTAAGCTTATTATGTTTACACCTTTTACTGTTAATATGTCTAATATTTGTATAAATAGGGATGAAATAGAATTTGTGAACAGCTCAAGTACCTTGGAGTTGTTGTAGATAAAAATCTGAAATATCATGACCAAGTTAATCTGGTGTGCAATAAAATACTCCGATTAGTTGCCATTACGCACTGTATTAGGAAATACCTTCATCTAAAACCGCAAGAACTATGTACTATGCCTTGGTTTATTTTTCTCTGTTTTACAGTACTGAGTCCTAGGGAGGTTAAATGGTCTCATCCCTTAGAAGGGGTCGAATACAGATTATTCAGAACAAGTTAGTTAAAAATCTTTGGTATATTTTTTCCTTCATGTTCAACTCTGGAACTTTACAAGAGGCTGAATATATTGAGAGCTCGGGAAATCTATAAATTGAGAGTAACTGTAATAATCTATAAGACTTTGAATTATGGTTATTTTCCAGAAATTAGACCATTCCTGTTTAAATAATGATGCCACGTACTCTGTGAGAAATTTAACGATATTAGGGTTCCATATGCGAGGGTTGACGCTGTAAAGCTTAACTTTTTGTATACAGGACTCTCGGTTTGGAACTCCATGCCATTAACAATACGTGAGGCTCCCAACGTGTTGAAATTTAAAAATGATCTTAGGATCTATTTTTTGGGGCAGTATTAGGGGTTGCTGGGGGAATATATCTCGTTGCCTGATAGAATTTTTATTTCCTCTAAATGGCTGTCTCATGGTAATTGAACTTTGCTGTAAAATTAAGGATTTTGTATATATTTACAATGACCTTATTACAATGTATGTTTTGTACTTTGTGTTTATGTATAAAAAGATGTAATTGCCTGAGATATAATAAATCTATATGTATCTATTATTTTTATTATTATTATTATTATTATTATTATTATTATTAATATTATTATTATTATTATTATTATTATTATTTATATTATTATTATTATTATTATTATTATTATTATTATTATTATTATTATTATTATTATTATTATTATTATTATTATTATTATTATTATTATTATTATTATATATTATATTTATTATTTTATTATTATTATTATTATTATTATTATTATTATTATTATTATTATTATTATTATTATTATTATTATTATTATTATTATTATTATTATTATTATATTTTACAAAAAGATTAGTTTAAATAACTTCTTGTATCTTGATAATTTCTGTATTTTATTTATTTATTTATTTTTAATATAACTGGGATAGAAATTCAAATTTAGACTGACCTTTCGATATTGATATATCGATATTTCAATAAATCGATTCTGTCATGTCTCAAAAATAATTAGTAATCACATTTATGGTTAGGTTAAATTAGGTTAAGTTGGGTCAAGTTAAGTTAAGCTAGGTCTGGTTAGGTTGTTTCGGTAAGTCTGATTAGGTTGGACTTGGTTAAGTTGTATTAGGTCTGGTAGGATTAGGTTAAGTTAATTCACGTTAGGGCTAGTGAGGTTACGTTAAGTCTGATTAAGTTAGGTTTGGTTAAGTTACATTGGGCTGGTTAGGTTAGGTTAGGTTAATTCAAGTTAGGTGTGGTTGGATTAGGTTAGATTAATTCACGTTATGTTAGGTTAGGGTACGTTTAAATCATTTTAAATATTTTTAAATGAAAATTAAAACTGAATTAAAAAAAAAAATTCTATAAAAAAGTTGAAAATTCAAATATAATTATATATTATAAATTATAATTATTTAATATTAACTTGAAATTATAAGTAAAAAATTATTAATTACAATTATCAATTAAGAATTGAAATTACATTACTTCTGAAAAAAAAAAAAATTAAAAAAAAAAAAAAAAATTTAATTTTTTATTTTTTAATTTTTATTATTTTTATTTATTATATTTTATTTTATTCATTTTTATTTTTAATTTAATTTATATAAATAACAATGTTTAAATAGGAAGTTTTGATCAGTCTGAGTTGGTGGGTTTTAAATTAATTAATTAAAAATAATTTAATTAAATAAGTAAATTAATTGTTAATTAATTAAATATTAAATTTTATTCTTTATTTATTTTTATTTTTATTTAATTTATTTAGGATTTCATATTGTTATTATTATTTTTTATTCTTTATATATATATATATAATATATATATATATATATATATATATATATATATATATATATATATATATATATATATATATATATATATATATATATATATATATATATATATATATATATATATATATATATATATTATATATATATATATATATATATATATATATATATATATATATATATATATATATATATATATATATATATATATATATATATATATATATATATATATATATATATATATATATATATTATATATATATATATATATATATATATATATATATATATATATATATATATATATATATATATATATATATATATATATATATATATATATACTATATATATATATATATATATATATATATATATAATATATATATATATATATATATATATATATATATATATATATATATATATAATATATATATATATATATATATAATATATATATTTTAAAAGTTCACATCTCACGGACATTGCCCTATTCGAGGAGAGGAACTTTCTAGGTAGTATATACCTAGGATCCCGAAGTGGGATCGAACCGGCGCCCTTAAGCACGTGAGTCAATCACCCTACCGTTCGAGCCACGGTATATATATATATATATATATATAATATATATATATATATATATATATATATATATATATATATATATATATATATATATATATATATATATATATATATATATCTATATATATATATATATATATATATATATATATATTATATATATATATATATATATTATATATATATATATATATATATATATATATATATATATATATATATAATATATATATATATATATATATATATATATATATATATATATATATATATATATATATATATATATATATATATATATATATATATATATATATATATATATATATATATATATATATATATTATATATATATATATATATATATATATATATATATATATATATATATATATATATATATATATAATATATATATATATATATATATATATATATATATATATATATATATATATATATATATATATTATATATATATATATATATATATATATATATATATTATATATATATATATATATATATATATATATATATATATATATATATATAATATATATATATATATATATAATAATTTTTTTAATTTTTTTTTTTTTTTTTTTAAAAAAACAATAAAAAACCAGGTTTTTTTTTTTTGGTTTTTTATTACAATAATGAATCAATAGGTGAAATGACTAATGAATAATGAAAAATGCAATATATTTTTTTATATAGAACAGTAACAAAATGATTGAAATGAAGTAAAAAATAAATTTGAATTTTTAAAAAATAATGTAAATTTGTGACATGAAATTATATATATATATATATATATATATATATATATATATATATATATATATATATATATATATATATTATATATATATATATATATATATGTATATTGAAAAGAAAGAAAATCATAAATATACCTGGGTGAGTGGTGTGAATGGACAAAGGGGATTGTTGGATTTTGTGTGTGTGAGCTGGGAATGGAGGAATAGGTTGTTGGATGTCAACGTGCTGAGGGGAACTGCTATGGGTATTTCGGACCATTATTTGGTGGTGGCGAAAATAAAAGCTAAAGGAGGTTGGGAGAAAGTGGGAGGGAGAGGGAGGGTGGTGGAGATAATACGGGTGGAGAGGTTAGAAGATGAGGAGAAGAGAGGTGAATACACAAGAGGGATAAGGGAGAAATGGGAGGAGGTTAGGGGAGGTGAGGTGGAAGGGTGGAGGAAGAGTGGAGTAAACTGAAGGGAGCATTGGTGGAAGTTGCGAGAAGAGTGTGTGGGATAAAAAAAATAGGTAATGGTAGAAGAAAGGGGAGTGAGTGGTGGAATGAAGAGTTGGAGAATATGGTTAAAACAAAAAAGGAGGCTTTCTGCAAGTATTTGAGTGAGAAAGATAGAGTGGGGTATGTATGCTTTATGGATTTGGAAAAGCGCATGATAGAGTTTGTAGGAGGAAATTGTTTGAGGTTCTATAAAGAAGGGGGAGTGAGAAGTAGATTATTGAATGGAAATAAATCATTTTATGAGAACTGTAGAGCGAGGGTGAGGGTGAGGAGAGAACTGACTGAATGGTTTAACGTGGGAGTTGGACTGAGGCAGGGGTGTGTTAAGTCTCCGTGGTTGTTTAATGTGCTAATGGATGGTGTTGTTAGGGGGATGAAGAGGGAAGGGAAGGGTATTAGGTTGAGAAGTAGAGAGGGGAAATGGGAGGTAAATGTCTTGTTGTTTTCGGATGATGCGGTCTTAGTTGCAGAATCTGGGGATAAGTTGAGAAATGTTGGTGAAAGATTTTGTGAGGGAATGTGTATCTAAGGGATTAAGGGTAAACTCATCAAAGGTAAAGTGATGAGGATTGGGAGCAGGGTTGAGGCAATAAGAGGGGAGGAATGGGGGGTGTCAAGGTGGGGGAGAGAAATTTGAGGAGGTAGAAGAGTTTAAATATCTGGGAATGCTAGTGGAGGGAAAAGGGAAAATGGATGGGGAAACAAAGAATAGAGTGATTGAAGGAATGACAGTGATGGGGGGACTGAGGGAAGTATGGAAGAAGGGAAGAATATCAAAGGAAATAAAGGTAAGAATGTTTGAGAGTATGAGTCTGCCATCTGCAATTTATGGGTGATGAATGCTCAGATTAGGAAAAGATTAGAAGTTTTTGAAATGAAAGGATTGAGGGCTATGTGTGGGTTAAGGAGGGTAGATAGAATCAGGAATGAAAGAATAAAAGAGATGTGTGCATGGAAGAGGGGAATAGTGGACAGAGTGGAAGAGGGTGTATTAAGATTGTTTGGGCATTTGTGTAGAATGGATGAAAATAGGATGGTGGGTAGAGTGATGAGATTCGAGGTAGAGTGAGGAAGGGGAAGGGGGAAGGGTAGGGGAGATATTAGGGGGGGAGGTTTGAATGTGGACGAAGGTAGGAGAGTCACGGAGGACAGAGTGAGATGGAGGGCATGGTGAGGGGGAAGGGAGATAGAGTGTGGATGTGGGGGTGTAAACGAACTGTGACGGGCACCACCCCACGAGAGTGGGAAGGTGAGGGGTAAAATAAAATAAAATAAATATATATATATATATATATATATATATATATATATATATATATATATATATATATATATATATATATATATATATATATATATATTATATAATATATATATATATTATTTATTTTTTTTTTTTTTTTTTTTTAATATATATATAAATATTAAATATATAAATATATATATATATATATATATATATATATAATATATATATATAATATATAAATATATAATATATCGTATTTATAAGCTTTATAAAAATTCAAAAAAAAAAAAAAATTGGTTTAAACAAAAAAAAAAAAGTTGGTTTAAACCAAAAAAAAAACATGTTTTTTTTTCAGTTGGTTTAAACCAAAAAAAAAACAATTGGTTTAAACCATCTGGTTAAAACCATGCAACCCTGATATATATATATATATATATATATATATATATATATATATATATATATATATATATATATATATATATATATATATATATATATATATATATATATATATATATATATATATATAATATATATATATATATATACAAAAATTTGACTTGAATATAGAATACATATAAAACATTTTTAAATTTAAACATGATTGGTTTCAAGAAAACATTTGATTTCTAAAGCAGAAAGTGGATAGAATAGAAAACATTAAATGGGAACATTTAGGTTTTTTAAAACACAAAAATTTCAACTTTTCAGTCTTATTAAACATGAAGTGAATACAATAGAAAGTATTAAAACAAAGCAAAATTCCCACGGTCAAAAAAAAAGTTAATTATTTTCCCTCATGCGGTCTTCATAATTGAAAAGGGATGAGGGGAAATCTCAAGGTTGGGCGACAGTTTTCAACTGTAATTGCTCACTGGATTTATAATCAGTGCAATAAAAAATACAAAATTATTGTATTAGAATTAATCTTTTGAACAAGTAATAATCAACAATAATTTACAATAGTTTTCAATATGAGGAAATTAATTTGTAGTTTATAAAATGATGAAAGTTTACAGTAGTATTCTATATTAGGAAATTATTTTATAGTTTATAAATTGATGAAAATTTATATTAATGAGTAATTTATAGTATTTTTGCTATGAGAAATTTTTTTACAGTTTACAAATGATGAAAGTTTACAATAATGAGTAATTTACATTACTTTTATTTGCAAGCAAATTAGTAAATTATATTATATTTTATAAATTGATGAAAGGTTTTAATGAGTAATTTGCAAAAATTTTCTATATGAGAAAATTATTAAGTATTTTATAAATTGATGGAAGTTTACATTAAGTTTATTTAATATATGAGAAAATTATTTTATTGTTTATAAATTGGGGAAAGTTTTCGTTAATAATTAATATATTATTGAATAATTTATAAGTGCTTTTCTATATGAGAAAATTATATATATAATAGTTTATATGTTGATGAAAGTTTGTTAATGAGTAGTTTTTATAGTTTATTAAATGCTGAAAGTTTATATAATGAGCAATTTACAATACTTTTCTATATATGAGGATATTATTTAGTAGTTTACAAACTGACGAAAGCTTAAAATAATGAATAAACCATAAAACGTTCCTATATGAGGAAATTACTTTGTAATTTACAAATCGTTTAAAGTTTAAAATAATGACTAATTTACAATTATTTGATAGTTTATTAATTGATGGAAGTTTATATTAATAAGTAATTACAATACTTTTCTATGAGGAAATTATTTGGTGGTTTACAAATTGATGAAGTTGAAAATAATGAGCAATTCTATATATGGAGGTATTTGTGATTTATAAATGAGAAAATTATTTCGCAGTTTATAAATTGATTCCAGGTTATATTATTGAATAATTTATAGATACTTTTCTATATGAAGAATCTATTTTATAGTTGATAAATTGATAAACAATTTGTTAATGAGTAATTTACAATACTTTTCTATATGAAAAAACTATTTTTTAATTTATAAACGGCTGAAAGTTTCCAACAATGAGCAATTTACGGTACTTTCCTATACTATAAAATTAGTATGTAATTCATAAATTGATGAAAGGTTATATTTTTGAATAATGATAAATATTTTCCTATACTAGGAAACTGTTTTATAGTATATAAAATTATAAAAGGTTATTTTAACAATACTTTTATATATGAGAAAATTATTTTATTGCTTATAAAAGGATGAAAATTTCCAACAATGAATAGTTTAAAAATTTTTTCCATATGAGATAATTATTTTATAGTTTATAAATTGATTAAAAGAGTGGATAATGGAAGTGGGTAAGAGAAGTGGATAAGAGAAATTTATAAGAAAAGTTGGTAAGAGAAGCGGATATGAGAAGTGGATAAGAGAAATGGATAAGAGAAGTAGATAAGAAAAGACGCAGGAGTGCTTCAGACTTTACTAATGGAGTACTTTTAAGATTAAGTTTATCGTTTAAGGGTTTTTAAAACAAAAAAATGAATAATTTGAGTTTATAAAATCATATTTGTTGTTTCGTTTTTTATATAAATTTTTTTTCAGAAATTAAAAAAAAAAAATAAAAATAAAAAAAAATAAAAAATAAAAAATGGTGCTGACTTGTATCACCATCACATTTTGCTTCCTTTCTTTATTAGGATGTTTTTATAATTTGCAGAATGAAATACTTGCAAATAACATAAGTTGACATATTTTATCTTTAAAAAAAAAAAAAAAAAAAAAAAAAGTTCTCTTTGAACTATTAAATGAACATCAAAAATTCCCAAGTAGACTTGAACCTCTTCTGGTCTCATTTTATTCTGATAGTAAGGCTTTATTATATAAGTTCAATATTTTTTTTTATTTCAAAGTTCACATCTCACGGGCATTGCACTATTCTGGGAGAGGAACTTTTCAAGGTAATATATTCCTATTATCAGCAAGTGGGATCGAACCGGCGCCCTCAAGTACATGAGTCAATCACTCTACCGTTTGTGCCATCGTGCATGGCAATCTTTATTAGAACGGCTAAAATATCTTTGCAGTTATCCAGGAGCTAATTGGTATAAAAAAAGTCACAGAGGTCTGGAATATTATCAATATATACTAAAATTTTTAATTTTCAAAGTAAAAACATTCAGTAGTAAGATGAAACCTTTCCCTCCCCCCACTCTCCAAAGAAAACCCTGTTGTATAGGGTTTTACTAAGCAGAGAACCGGTTAACAGCACACCGGGATATAACAGCACACAACTGAATATATCAAACACACCAAAAATCGTAAATAAAACTAAACGTAATTTCAAAATAAATCATAAATCATAAAAAAAACTCAGGTAAGACCTCTCAACACTAACTACTTTGCTAAAAATCGACATAAGTGGATCAAGAAGTAGAACGATCTGTTAGGGTGGTGAGGTCCCCGGTGTGATCTCGAAGTAAAACGATATGTTAGTGTAGGGATATCCCCTGTGTGATCTCGAAGTAGGAAAATTTGTTAGGGTGGTGAAATCTAATGTGTGATCTCTGAAAGGCTCCTGTAGTCAACACGTTAAAGAGCTTTCTTCGTAAAATAATTCAACACCTTGAGGAATAATTGAAAGAGTAGAACTCAATTTACAGTGCAATTTGTTAAAGTCGTCCTGACAAATATTTACTACAAGAATATGTAATTATATAATTTTACAATTTATTTTAATTTTATATCATATATTATTAAATTAATGTGATATTTATAGTAACAAAACACCCTTCAATATTTTATTTCTTAAAAAGGATTAAAGTTTTATGTTTTAAAAAGGATGTTACATATGAAGAGTTTTTGTCACAGTGAAGTTTTCAACATCTCAACATTTAAAGCCTCCACATATAAATTATTAATGACCGAGGAGTTCTCTTAGCTCTCAATCTGCACCTCAATTGAAGGAACAAGAGCAGCAAGACCGATTACTATATCTTGTAATGATGGATAAAAGAAAGGTTTAATTCCACGAAGTGAGTCTGAATTTACCAACGAAACTGAACCAGGGGATGGGTTAGGAACAGGATTTCTAATAGGATATATATATATATATATATATATATATATATATATATATATATATATATATATATATATATATATATATATATATATATATATATATATATATATATTAAATATAGTGATGGATCGGATGTCATATTTTCTAATTTGCGGATGCGGATGCGAATGCAGAATTTTAGAGAAGTGCGGATGCGGATGTGGATGATGAATTTTCGAAAGTGCGTATGCGGATGTTGAATTTTCTAAAAGTGCGGATGCGGATGTTAATTTTGATGAGGATGCTAATGCGTATGCCATCACTAATATATATATATATATATATATATATATATATATATATATATATATATATATATATATATATATATATATATATATATATATATATATATATATATATATATATATATATATATATATATATATATATATATATATATATATATATATATATATATATATATTATATATATATATATATATATATATATATATATATATATATATTATATATATATTATATTTATATATATATATATATATATATTATATATATATATATATATATATATATATATATATATATATATATATATATATATATATATATATATATATATATATATATATATATATATATATATATATATATTATATATATATATATATATATATATATATATATATATATATATATATAATATATATATATATATATATATATATATATATATATATATATATATATATATATATATATATATATATATATATATATATAATGTTTGGTAACTGCTGGTTCGGGGAATCGAACCTGAGCCCCAAAAGATGGAAGTCCGTTGCGTTGACCACTACTCCGCTGATGGCTCATGTTGACGCTACGCCCAAGTTATGGTCGGGGAAGTATTTAAGGGACTTTTCACTAGGCGATATGCCAGTATAAGTTCTGGATTAATTCCTTTTAAGCCATCAGCGGAGTAGTGGTCAGCGCAATGGACTTCCATCTTTTGGGGCCCGGGTTCGATTCCCCGAAACAGCAGTTACCAAACATTATAAATTAATGCATCCACGGTTGATTTTAATCATAGTGGATATCTAATATATATATATATATATATTATATATATATATATATATATATATATATATATATATATATATAATATATATAGGGACCGACCGGGGCTGGAATTTTGCCGGGGCCGGAGTTACCCAAATTTATGATATGTATAAATATAGATTATACCGATAATTCTATGTCTTACATTTTTTCAAACTTTACCTTAGGGTCTTAAAGGTAAAGCTGTTGAATCACCATTATGAATTAAATTTTTTTTTTTTTAATTTTTGTACTTTTTATTACACAAAATCTGCAATTTTCTGATTTTTTTTAGAGAAAATGCAAATAATCATTAATTTAAGTGAATGTTGGCTATTCTACGCCTTTCTTATAATTAAATAAACCTCAATAGAATTTAAATCTAATTTTCTTAACCTTAAATTTCAGAGCTTTGGACCTCTTTACAAATTTTAGGCAACCCCGGCCAGAACCCCGGGGACCTCCGGGTGATACAAGTAAAAAATTTTCAACCAAATCTTTATGGGGGGCATTTAAAATCAAAACACAAAAATGAACATTCACTAGTAGAAAAGGAGCGGTTAAAAGAAACAGAAAAGAAGAGAAAATTTTAAAAAGCAGGAAGAAAAATCATAATTTTCTTATATTTTGTTTAAAATTTTTCATTATTATTTGACTGATTGAGCTGAAATTTTCAGGGTAAATGCATTTTTCCCCAAAGTTCTAGTTGATTTCGAGCATTTTTGAGTCCTATAACGGTTTGAAAGTTATTTGGACCCAAAGTTGAAAAAAATGAATAGCGGGGTCAAACCACAGGTCCACATGAGCTGAAAATTGAACTGATTAATCTTAACCTCAATTTCTTGCATTGGTGAGAAGAGATTTTTGATATCAC
>SEYY01012506.1:0-12690 GCA_009176605.1 Armadillidium nasatum
ATAAATTTAATAGCAGCTAAGCACATCACCGTGCTTTTAAATTTCTGCACTATATATAGCATTCCACAAAACTTAATCACGATACCAATATCGTAGAATGTGATTCTTGATATTAACATATGTTTTTTATTAGGCTGTTACCTCAGAAACTGCGCAGATTCTTTGGGCAAGCTCAAATCTCTTGTCAAATAGTTCAACTCAGCTTGACTGAAAGTTATGGGATTGTTTTCTCAAATGCAGGTGGCAAGTCATCATGATATTTCATATCTTCACATGAGTCAAATGACCTTTGACTTTTGCAGATAGATACAAAGATTGGAATCCTCACGAACATGAACTGGTTTTATTGAAGATGGTATATCACAATACTATATACACTTCATGTTTGTTCCTATAAAGCAGAAATATGTAGCAAACAAAATACTTACTAAATTGTTAGTTAAACATCTAAAAACAATGAACCAAACTTTGAAGAATCAGAGTCAAATCGAGATTTGTCGTTATAGTCAAGGGGAAGTAGCAGTCATTAACTTTTTTTTTTTTTTTTTTTTTTACTTTTACTTCCCATCAAACCTCAGAAAAACAAAGTCAGCCTGTTTTTTTTATGTTAATCCAACATCTCAAACACTCAACAAAGGTTTTGTAGCACTTATTAGGTACAAAGGTGGTTTTTGTCATGTCTCCTAATTTGATACACAAGTTGGTATAGCTTTTCCTGACAATGACTTTTCGTCCGATCTAAAAATAGTTGTTAGTTATTCTTGCCTATTCTGTTTATCTTAAAACAAATAACGTAGCTGAATACGCGTCAAAGATAAATATAGTTCTCCGAATTTAAACAGAATGTGTTGCCACACAGACACTAAGACACTACAGAACATGCTGAATCAGTGAGTAGAAACGGTGAATTCCCCTAGTATATACTCTGCCAACTTCAAAATCTCCTCCATCACGTACGTAATATCACCAAAAAGAATTACTTGTAAAAAACATTGCCGTAATTAAAACCACCTGATTTACCAATTTAACATTTTTCATTTTCCACAAACTTTCATTTTTTTTTAATCAACATCGGAATAGAAAAAAAAATTTGATCCTATTGAATGAACTGATTTACTTTTAAAATTACCATAAGAAAATTATAAATGTATAGATAACATTTTAACCTCAAATAACCTTAGACTAATAAAATAAACATTTTTTTTTTTGGAATTCCAAACTTGTTTGCTCTCCATTAATTAACAAAAAAAAAAGAAACTGAATATTGTCTAGAAATAATCTTTTAATGAAGCATGAAATGTACTTACGCTACAAGTTCTAATTCTGTGAATCTAGTTCTCCCATTCAGCAAAATTAATAATTCAATACGGTATACTTTCCTGCTGACAATACTATTTCCAAAGGTGAGTGATCAACAGACAGGAGAACGTTAAGGCATGAAATAATGTCAGTCTTACCTATCATACTATCTATAATGATTAATAATAAAAAAATAAGTTTTCATTCCTACCTCTGAGAAAAAGATCAAGATTTTCTCCTAAAAGCAACACAACACTAGCGAAACCAAACAAAACCACAACACCTGTAAAATATATATATATATATATATATATATATATATATATATATATATATATATATATATATATATATATATATATATATATATATATATATATATATATATATATATATATATATATATATATATATATATAGAAGATAATTTCGATGGTTTTTTTCAGTCATGTTAACGAAACTATTAATAGTTTCCCAATTATTATTCACCTCCCCTTTCACTGTAGTTAATTGTGGAACTTATATACCTTTCTCTACACGTATTCATATATTGTTAAGTTCACAAATTTGAAATAATGGAACGATTAAAAAGTGTTCCAATGTTTACTTGTCTTAACATTTATCAAACATAAAAGTAGTTTTTCTAATAACAGCTCTATCTTAATTTAATTTATGAGATGAGTTTTGCTAAAAGTCTTACTCAAATTCCTATACTGTAATTCTAACGATTGGCTCTGTTTTAATTTTTTTTTTTTACATACCTTGAAAAATGCTTGCAATATATTACACCTTTACATATTTATTATTAAACCTAAGGCCTTTCAATATACATTACACTAATAATGACTACTTTACAATGCTCCCATTTCCCAATTTACATACCATGATTGCTGAATGTTTTGTCTAAAGTAATTCTTGCTTCCTAATCTTAAAAAAGAAATCAGTCTTCAAAAATTAAATATAACTCATTTCTTAACTGGGTATGACAATGATTATTATATTGTGTTCTATGTTGCCGATTTTATTGAAAATGAATATAAAGAAGTTTTAATAATTTTTTTAACCTAAAAGAATTAGAATAAAAATAATTATAATCAATTTAACATACTGGTGTTATCCTGTTCATTTCCTTGATCGCTGAGAGCTATGTCGTATAAATTTCTAATGGAAGAGAAAAACCGTTCCATCTTTCATCATGCTTTTCAATGAAGAAAGAATCCCTCCAAAATGCTCTCAATTTCATTTTCATACAAAGTTCCAAAAATTTTTCCATATTCTGAAACCAACTATGAAAACAAGAAAGAATTTTAACTTAAAAGTTATTAAAAGGTTATACAAAGTCTCAGAAGAGAAAATCTTTTACCACAAACCTCTTGTTGGTCTTGAAGTCATGGATAAGTTTTTACTGCGTCGACAACGATTATGATTCATAATAATTAACTTTCTTCGGTCGCCGAAGGTGGCAAACATAGAAGCAGTAACTTTCCCTAATGTGGGTGCAGTTTACTTTCTTTTTTCAGGAACTCTATATGTTCTTGAACTGTTTCATCAGTTTCACCTTAATAAAAAAATTTTAAGATAAAGAAAGCTATAAAATAAGGATTTACTTTTTTCAGAACTTCTGAAATTGCTTGATGCCAAATAAGGAATATATATTATTTGAGTATATTTAAAAAAATTAATTTTTAATACCTGCAGCTCTTTTAGGTAAGTAATACTTTAAACCCCATAATGCCTTTCTTTTACTTAGTGTATCCAAGCACACATTCCTCTTCTTCCCTCTGAGTTGCTTTAATTAAGAATGGCAGGCAAATTTCTAACATCAATTCTATCGCGAACATTTCTGAAATATATATATATATATATATATATATATATATATATATATATATATATATATATATATATATATATATATATATATATATATATATATATATATATATATATATATATATATATATATATATATATATATATATATATATATATATATATATATATATATATATATATATATATATATATATATATATATATATATATATATATATATATATATATATATATATATATATATATATATATATATATATATATATATATATATATATATGTTTGCAACAACACAGGACATAGAGGGAAATCATGGTTCTGAGAATCATAATCTTCTGGTGAGCTCTAGAAGAGATTGTTCATAGATTAAATGAAGAAACCTAGTCCCACTGAAAGGTTTAAAATCATACATGGGATTTTAAATAAAACTCAAGGACTAGCATTGAAACCTACAAGCTGAAAAACATTATCTTTCTGAGCTCTTTAGGAGAGGGACTTTAAAGAGCATATGAAGAAAGATGCTGATTCTACTGAGGGTGAGAACCCTACCAAGGAGATAATATATATATATATATATATATATATATATATATATATATATATATATATATATATATATATATATATATATATATATATATATATATATATATATATATATATATTTTTTTTTTTTTTTTTTTACCGAGGAAAAAAAATATTTTTTCATGTTTGTAGTTATGTAAATAATTTGAAAAACTTTTGAAAGCATATCTATATTTAATCAACATGAATAGCTGTTACAAAAAGTAGATTTGAAAATCCAAGTAAATTGAAATATAGCATAAAATCATAGAACATATTGTATACTGTAAAAATTTGAAAATCTCTTATTAAGAATTTTATTTTTAATGAATATTTGGATCATTAGCAAAAAAAAGCCCAAATAACTGGATATCTTTTGTATCTTTAAAAAAAAAAAATATATATATATATATATATATATATATATATATATATATATATATATATATATATATATATATATATATATATATATATATATATATATATATATATATATATATATATACACTTACAAAAGCTATGGAGTATCCAGCCTTTGATTAGGATATTCAACCAAAAAAGCAAGAGTGATTAGGTTATAATCAAATGAAGAAGGATACCTGAAATAGAAGTTGTAACTGGGTAATTTTTGAATGAATTTGCAAATTGTTCTTTACAACTCAAGAGAATTTTTATAGATAAAGAATTTAACATTTAATGAAACTTACAGTACACCATGAACATTGACAGTTTCATGAAAAATTTCTTTGAGCACAGTAGAATGCTCATGTTTCTTAAGTCTGTCTCCAATTTCTAATACTCTTGATGCAACACCAAAAGATGGGAGCTTGAAATCAATGACAACTATAATCATTACCAAAAACTTTGAAATTATCTTTAACTACATTTTTGTGGTACATTCCATTTAAATTTTAATTTTCTGTCAGTTTAGCTTTTAAATAAAATAAAGTTATTATTATTATTATTATTATTATTATTATTATTATATATATATATATATATATATATATATATATATATATATATATATATATATATATATATATATATATATATATATATATATATATATATATATATATATATAAGTTAAAAAAATATCAGAGATTATAGAAGTCAAACAATTTCAGCTTATGGCATAAGATAAATAAAAATATATAACATTCTGGAAAAGAAAAATTAAAAAAAAAAAATTTAAAAAATCTTACCTAACATATCCTATCCTAATTAATGTAAACTATTCTATTTTTCTTATTATATTTCCTTTTCAACAGGCAGGTTACTTGAATTCCATCACCATATTTAGCTGTTCTCGATTTACTTTAAAAAGAGCTATCAGCAACATAATGATTTCTTTAAATGCACATTAAAACAAATCTACAATAACCTCTTATTGTGCAGCATGTTTTTTATTGCTCAGCACATCTCTAGATTATCATAATTTGCAGAAAGCTAAAGAAGTCCATATACTATATGTACTGAGAATTTAAGTTGCATGCACAAAAATTTATAGTGAATGTGATTATGTACTATTTGGAATAATTAACAAAGCTTAATTATTAAACTATATGGCAACAGTAATGAAACTATATAGTTATCGTGTTCTTCTTTTATAAAGAACCTAAGATTTTGAAATATATGACATACGTTTATTTACGTTCCTATTTAGAAAGGTTGGAGTGGATTCAAATGCATGCTATTCGACCTATCAACTATATAAAATGAAGTATGCCAATTTAGTTAAGGGAACATTTAAGATTTTGTTATAGAGCACAATGGGGCAATAGAATGGGAAAGAAGAATAACTGTACAATGATACTCTATATGATTTGGAAAGTGTGAATGAAGATGAACAGTTTATAAATGAAACTCCTTTTTCTAGGCAACCTGAAATTATACTTTGTTTTCCAAATGCATTTTATAGCTATAGGCCATTCCATTATATATATATATATATATATATATATATATATATATATATATATATATATATATATATATATATATATATATATATATATATATATATATATATATATATATATATATATATATATATATATATAGTTGCATGTAATACATTAATTACTTGCTTATGATAAACTGATATTAATGTAAATAATTTAAAAATGTAGAAAGCTTCAATGTCAGTCTACAGGTACTAAGTACAAAAATCATAATATTTCCAAATATATACAAGTATGTAGAAACTTATATCAATTTATAAGGCAAATATAAGACAAATGATAAGAAAAGTTGGTTGAAAGTAAAAATAAATTTAGAATGTAAATCAAAATTTACATTAGCAACTGTACAAGCTATACTCACAGTCAATACTTTCTCAAAATGGCTCTCTCTACTTTACCTTTAAAAAATATATTTAACCTTTGAACAAAATTTAACACAGTTTAATGGGTACCTTAGCCTATCCCATATTTCATTAGTTTAGTATGGAACTTTGACCACAAAATAATTAGACTTTCCAATAGAAGTAAATTTGATTATAATTATATATTACTCAGTGCTTAATTTCATGAGTTAAAGTTGCTAAATCTTTTATAAGTTCTAATTGTATTGATATTCTTTATTGGCAATTTGGAAAGGTTAGTAAGCATACTTTACATATATATATATATATATATATATATATATATATATATATATATATATATATATATATATATATATATATATATATATATATATATATATATATATATATATATATATATATATATATATGAAAAGTCAACTAGTTTTTGGTTATTTGACAACTCAAACTTCCATGAGTTTTTGGAAAATTTAAAATAAAAGTAGTTATATCATAATATTGAGATTAAGAAGAATCATTATCATTTATTCTTTTATAACTTGATATTAATTAACAAATAAATTTTATTATTTTCCTGTAATTCCAAAAATGAACTTTCTTTTTTTTTCAACTTTAAGTTCTTAAATAAATTTAACTAATTTTTCTGACTTTTCCTTAATTAGCACATCTCTCAATTTTGAGGAAACTACACCATAGGTTTGAATCCCAGAGCTTCAGGAACATAAGAAAAAAAAAATGAGACATAAGCCACAAGGGCCTACCAAAACTGTCTTCACTGTCATTTGTTAGGAATTTGTTTATTATAAATTTAAAGATTCTATTTAACCTCCTTTTCAAGGCTCCAAGTGTAAATTAATTAAAAATATATTTCAGGCTTTCAGAGTAAAGGTAAGATAATAAATGCCAATTAAAAACTTTAATATATATATATATATATATATATATATATATATATATATATATATATATATATATATATATATATATATATATATATATATATATATATATATATATATATATATATATATATATATATATATATATATATATATATATATATATATATATATATATATATATATATATATATATATATATATATATATATATATATATATATATATATATACAAGGGTTAATTTAAATGTAGTAGGTAAACCACATTTAATAGAAAACAAGGTAAAAGGTTTTTGACTTTAAAATTACTAACTTTGAGAAATTCAGGAAAATTTAGAAAACTGACTGGAATAAAGCATTGGAGGACCCAAACTGTATTCAAATAGGGGAAACTTTCAAATCTATCTTGGATAAAGTTCAGTCAGAATGTTTTGCAATCAGAGAAATTAAGGCAAAGAACTGAAAGCCCAATTGGTGGAGTAGATAAATCAGGAATAAAGTTAGAGACAAGCATATGTAGTTCAAGAAGTTCACAGTCAGTAATAGTATAATGGATTTGGAAACTTATAGGAGAATAAGGAATGAGCTAAATAAAGAAATAAGTAGATCTAAGAGACAATCATAAATTAACTCTTGAAGAAACATTAATAAAGATTTGAAGAAATACTTTAGTTTTTATAAATTTAATAACAAAGGAAGATGGGAGTCCTATTAATATTAATGATAAGGTAATTAACTCTGACGAAGAATTAGTCAATATTTTTAATATCTATTTTGCATCAGTATTTATAAATAAAAGGTTTGATAGCAGTAACATTAGAGAACAGAGTAGTGATAGGTTTGCATTTCTTGGTGATGATGCAAATGGGGTTAAGAATTTGTTTGAGCATATTGATAATCGTAAGTCTGCAGGTTCAGTCAGATGGTATACATGGAAGAATCCTAAAGGAAGGTAGTGATATTATTGCATTTATTTAATAGGTCTCTTAATTATTGTGATATAAGAGGATTGGAAATCTGCTCTAAAAAAAAAAAAAGTAACATGATCTTGGAAATTAGTTTCACCTTACAGCTAGTTCAAATTCTAAACAAAATATTGAAAAGACAAACAGAAAAACATTTAGTTGACAATAAAATTTTTCAAAATTCACAACATGGTTTCAAGAAAGGTAAATCATGTCAGATGAATCTTTTGGAATTTATGGACATTTTACTGATTGCATTGACAAAGGAGAACCAGTTGGTATTGCATATCTTGATTTTAGCAAAGCTTTTGATAAGGTACCTCATAAAAGGCTGATTTAAAAGTTATCTCAGTGTGTTTTAGGATGGGTTATTCATAATTGGATACAGGAGTGGTTGAAAGATGAGAGACAGTGTGTAGTATTAAAAATAAATAAATCATCAAGGGATTGGTAAAAAGTGGTGTTCTTCAGGGTCCTGTGCCTGGGCCTTTTCTGTTCTTTATACTTATTAATGATTTTGATAAGGGAATAAAATGTTAAAGTTTTTAAGTTTGATGATAACACTAAGCTGGCTTATCTGTTAAAAATATTGAGGGATGTATGACACTCCAACATGATTCAAATAAACATCTTGGGTTGGCTGAAAAATGGCAAATGAATTTAATAATTAAAAATGTAAAGTTCTTCATATGGGCTATTCTAATAAGAATTTCAATTATGAAATGTATGGGGAATGGTTAGAGTCTGTGGATAAAGAAAAAGATTTGGGTGTTTATTAGCAGTAGTTTGAATGTGTCAGAACAATGCTTAGGAGATAGGGAAAGAACTAACAGAATGCTAGGAATTATAAATCAAAATATTAATTTAAAAGTAAGGAAGTAATCTATAGGATCTATAATGGTTATGTTAGACCAATGATTGAGTACTGTACTCAGGTTTGGGCTTCTTATCTAAGAAAAATATTAATATGCTGGAGGCAGTGCAGCAAAGAGCAAAAATAAGAATTTTTGGAATTGAAAATAAAAGTTATTGAGATAGGCTCAAGGAATTAGGGATATTTTCCATTGGAAGAAGGTATCTTAGAGGAGATATGAATCAAAATATTATCATCTATTGACAATATAAATGTGGGTAAGTCATTTTCATTATCACATGGACTCTCCAGGGATTTAAAAAAGATAAAGAAGGAAGCTTGCCATCTGGATGAGCTTTTTCAGCAACAGAGTGGTTCATTTTTGGAATGATTTGGGAACTGTAGTATTCACAGCAGTGGATTTTTTTCATACGAGACCAGGTTGCTTAAACTAGTAACATATCTACATGTTGCCAGTTCAACTGTAACTACCCGTAGGGATTTGAAAATAACAACAAAACCTATAACTTTCTAGTACAACAAGGTTGCTGGATAGGGACCAACTGGGGTTGGAATATTACCAGGATTGGGGTCTCCCAAATTTGGCCGGAGCTCTGGCCAGGGTAATATATATATATATATATATATATATATATATATATATATATATATATATATATATATATATATATATATATATATATATATATATATATATATATATATATATATATATATATAGGGGACTACAACGACCTTGGCGCCGCCACCTCTTTAATCCTGAGTAACATGCTAACTTTAAAACTTCTTAAGCCTAAGAAATACAATAATTGAAATGTAAATAACTACTTTTTTTTCATTTTAAATTTTGTCACAATCACTTCGCTGCGTAGTTATATGGTAAACTTTGTAGTTATTAACAAAACTATATATTTTCGTTTCACCTACTAAATAACTTTTTGTTTACTTTGGCGGGCTTCAACTGCGTCACTTTATGGCATCGGCCCTTAAGGAATTAGAATAAATTTACCATAGTCTACATTACTCAATAGTTTTCAAATATCTTTTAATTGTAATATATATATATATATATATATATATATATATATATATATATATATATATATATATATATATATATATATATATATATATATATATATATATATATATATATATATATATATATATATATATATATGAAAGCTTATCATGGTAAGGTTTTACCTTTTACTCCGGTTATACTTTCCAGAATTAACATATTTAGTCTTTCCATAGAATTTTCTTTTAATTTTGAAAAGTAGCCTTGCCAGCCAATTTTCAAAGAATACAGTGATGGATGAGTCTCATTAAAACAATTGACTTAGGAGAAAAAAAAAGTTTTTTCAATGTCAGGAAAACAGTTAATAAGTTAAGAAGACTATAACTTCAATACATTTATAACAATTTTGAAAGTATAAAACACTATAACACGCCTTCAGCTTCTTTTCATTGTGATCTTTAGCAAACATTTAGATAGCCTTATTAATCCTCTTCCTTGAGGCTTATAAAAAATTCCTTCCACTTTTGCTTGATACAATTCATCATGATAATCTATAAAAATTCAGCATGTGACAACACCTCTCAGGAAAGTGATTATACAAATATATATATATATATATATATATATATATATATATATATATATATATATATATATATATATATATATATATATATATATATATATATATATATATATATATATGTATATATATATATATATATATATATATATATATATATATATATATATATATATATATATATATATATATATATATATATATATATATATATATATATATATATATATATATATATATATATATATATATATATATATATATATATATATATATATATATATATATATATATATATATATATATATATATATATATATATATATATATATACCTGCTGGTGCGTGTGTGTGTGTGTGTGTGTGTGTGTGTGTGTGTGTGTGTGTGTGTGTGTGTGTGTGTGTGTGTGTGTGTGTCTGTGAGTGTAAGGTGAGGAGAAAGATTGAAAGGCTTTTAATGTCCAAAAATTTAATTTTTTTATATATATATATATATATATATATATATATATATATATATATATATATATATATATATATATATATATATATATATATATATATATATATATATATATATATATATATATATATATATATATATATATATATATATATATATATAGTATCATAATGTTTCTTAATGCAACATGAGATGGTAATATAGTTAACATGCTGTAATATCTCAAATGAGATATTGTAAACTTAAACAATACATTTTGAGTTAGAACTGATATCTCAAATGAAATGTCTGTAACTTGAAAAAAAAATGAGTTGATTAACCAACTCGTCGGTTAACATTTTGAGTTGTTTCTTAGGCTCAGTTGAGATATATTAGTAACTTTTGAATGATGAGACACCTAAAATATATCAAACTGAGATACTTAGGAGATGAATTTATTCTCTGTGTAGTCTAAATATATTTATATTCCCCATAAAAATGAAATTAATATTAATATTTCGTACAGATTTAAAAAAAAAAAAACACACACACACAATTAGGAAACGGTATTGTATTTAAGACTTTGCTAAAAATATATTTAAAACCTAATTTGTTTTTTCTTCCTTTTTTTTTACAAATATAATCTATGATTTATATTTGAAAAAAAAAAGAAGAAAAAAAAACGAATTAAGGTTTTAAATATATAAATATAAATATAAATATAAAAATAAATATATAAATATAAATATAAATATAAAAAGAAAATATTTAGGAAAATTATATTAAAGTAATAATTAAAAATATTCTTATAAACGAGAATCGTTTTATTCATAATATGTGAGGTTGTGTCAAATCCTTTAGACTTTTAATCTCTCTCTCTCTCTCTCTCTCTCTCTCTCTCTCTTTCTCTCTCTTCTCTCTCTCTCTTCTTCTTCTCCTTCATTTCTTTATTTCACATAGGGAATTGAATTTAAATTTAAATTTCTTATACAATATTAAATATATATATATATATATATATATATATATATATATATATATATATATATATATATATATATATATATATATATATATATATATATATATATATATATATATATATATATATATATATATATATATATATATAGCTCTGTAGTTATCATTTACTTGTCTTGTTTGTCGATCATCATGAATGTGTTCTTCATGCATAAAATAACACATACCTTTAAAGTGTTATTTCCGTTTTAAACTTACACACACACACACACACACACATACACACACACACACACTCAGTATTATAAAGTCAAAATTGGAATAATGCATGTATGGAAAACGCCTAAAATGGAAAGAACGCTTAAACTTTATTCTTTAATAACACATTGACGATGATGATCTGAAAATTAAAATTTTTAAAAATTCTGAAACGTTTTACACTTTAGATTCGAAAAACTGCTCAAACTTTTGATTTAACCTTTATTAAGTTCTTTATATTAATACGGGGATATATATATATATATATATATATATATATATATATATATATATATATATATATATATATATATATATATATATATATATATATATATATATATATATATATATATATATATATAATATTGATATAAGATTATTCAAGAATAAGGAAATATATATTCTGGTGAAAACAAGATTATAATAGATATAAGATCCTACCTTGTTCCTATTCAGTTACAGACAAAGATCCTAATACAAGGGCATAATACCTTATTCTTAGGGCTTGTATAAGAGAAGAAATGACTCTCCCTCTCCTCTCTCTCTCTCTCTCTCTCTATATATATATATATATATATATATATATATATATATATATATATATATATATATATATATATATATATATAT
>SEYY01012507.1:2500-7500 GCA_009176605.1 Armadillidium nasatum
TTTTATTATAAAATTAAACATTTAAATTTGTTATCCATGAGACACAGTTGCTTATAAATGTTAAGTATTTTACTCTGTTGGCCTGTAAAACCTTTGTTTCTTCTCTTTCATGCTTCTTCTGGTGAGCTTTCGTTTTCCAGTATTCGCAGTTTCCCTTTTAAGCATCCAATAGTAATCACCCATCATATTCATATCACATCTTCACTGGTAGCGTCTCTCCATATCCATAACATCCTGGTGGAATGTGTCCCCCTGCTCCTCACTGTAGTCTCCCAAGTTTACAGGAAAATAGTCAATGTATGAATGTAAAAAATGAATTTTTAGCTAATGTTGCAGCCTTGAGCTTTGGATGCATTTACAATGCATTCTGCAATGTTTTTGTAATCCAGATCTTTGTTATTTCCCAAAAACTTATCCACTATGTCTTTAAATGAATCTCACGCTTCTCTTTCAGTTTTATTCATGAACTCCAGAAACAAGGAATCAGACAAGAGTTTACCTATGTCTGACCCAACAAAAACTCCAACTTTCAAATTGGCCTCAGAGAGTTTTGGGAACTTGGAACATAGATACTTGATGTATGTTCCATTTGGCAGAGATTTAGCAAATTGTTTCATTAGTCCTAATTTGATAGGAAGAGGTGATATGAAAACGTTTTTATGAGGAACCAGGCTTTTCTTGATGACGTTCTTTTCACCAGGAGTTAGGGTATCTCGAAGTAGTCAGTCTGTTTCCCAATGAAGGTCTCTGGCTTGACTATCCCACAAGCACTGAAATCAGTAATATTTTGCATAGCCTGACTGTTGGCCAAACAACATGGTTAGGATTTTAAAATCTCCTCATACCATCCAGCGACGAACTTCATACTTGATTTTTTAAAGAATTAGAGTAAAATCCTTTTAATTTTCTTTCAGATGTACCGAGTGTCCGACTGGAAGTGATGCAAATTTATTTCCATTATGCAGCAAGACTGCTTTCAGGTTTATTTTGGACGAATCTAAAAATAAGTGCCATTGGGACGATTCATATTCTACTTCAAATTGCCTCATGAGGCCAGAGATGTCCCTACAAAATACAAGATGCCCCTCTTTTCAGTAAGACAATAATGTTAATCAAGGAAACTCAAAAGATATTTTGTTCAATGAAAAATTACACAAGTATTTAAAAAAAAAAATGAGCAAATTTTGCAAGAAAACCTTATGTGATAGAACTTTGTACATATTTTTTTCGTGTTCAGCATGCGAAAATCTATAGGAAACCATTGAAAAATCTTGTGGAGGTTTTTGGTTGCAAACCTATGTAATTATAAATTATTAAATTGATTACTAGCACGGATAAATGTCACAAAATTAGTTTTACAGAATCTTTGTTGGTGTGAGCAAAAATAGCGTCAATGACGAGTCCAACTAAAGTTTATTTCTATAATATTCTTATTCATTCTATATCATTAAGACACACACTCACCCACACAAACACCCCCCACACCCACCCACTCACACACACACACATATATACATATATATAAATATATTATTATATATATATATATATATATATATATATATATATATATATATATATATATATATATATATATATATAATATATATATATATATATATATATATATTAAAGACTGCAATAACCGCAGATTTTAAACACAAACTAAAACCCCCAATATTAAAATAAATTATAGGCAAACGTTTTCGGACTGACGTCCTTTTCAAGCCAAAGTTAAAAAGAGTTAAAAAGTTAAAACGGAGACCTGCTCCAAGGAAGGTGATTAAAACAGTAAAGTAAAACATATAATATATATATATATATATATATATATATATATATATATATATATATATATATATATATATATATATATATATATATATATATATATATATATATAGTTTTACTCACCTGTTTTACTTTACTGTTTTACTCACCTTCCTTGGAGCAGGTCTCCGTTTTAACTTTTTAACTCTTTTTAACTTTGGCTTGAAAAGGGACGTCAGTCCGAAAACGTTTGCCTATATTTATTTTAATATTGGGTGTTTTAGTTTGTGTTTAAAATCTGCGGTTATTGCAGTCTTAATATATATTATATATATATATATATATATATATATATATATAATATATATATATATATATATATATATATATATATATATATATATATATATATATATATATATATATATATATATATATTATATATATATATATATATATATATATATATATATATATATATATATATATATATATATATATATATATATATATATATATATATATATATATATATATATATATTATTTTATATCACCTCTGGTGGGCAAAGGCCAGAGGCCTACCAAAATTCCACCAGAGTTGGGGAAAAGACGGAAGCCTGGTCAAACTAAAGGCCGACATGTCCCGATACACGACGTTTGAAGGTGTGTAAGTCATAGGAAGTTGGAAAAATAGAAGAAGGGAGTGTGTTCCAGACTTTACCAGTAGAGTACATGTAGGACAGAGCATAGCGGTTAAGCCTGGGGTCAGAGAGTTGGACAGAGAAAGGATGAGACTGTGTGGAAAGTCGAGTCGCACGAGCCCTTCCTTCTCAGAGGAGGAGGTATGCGACGAGAGAGTTCAGAAGAGCAGTGTCCATTGTAATAGCGATAGTAAAGAGAGAGTGACGCAACAATTCGACGGGCAGAAAGAGATTGAAGAGAGTTAGTAAGAGCAGGAGAGTTGATGAGACGAAATGCCCTAGACTCCACCTTCTCTAGGAGAGCTGTATGTGTGGAACCACCCCAGATATGGGAAGCATACTCCATACAGGGGCGAACAACACCCCTATACAGAGCAAGCAACTGGGGTGGAGTAAAGAAATACTGAAGGCGCCTCAAAACACCCAACCTCTTAGAAGCTTGTTTAGAAAGAGAGGTAATGTGATCTTTCCAAGAGAGATCACGAGAAAAGGAAACACCGAGAATATTAACAACAGATGAAGGTCTGAGTTGAGTGTTTTCGAAGAAGATATCATAGTTGTGTGGAAGATTGTGTCGAGTGGAGAGATGGAGGAATTGAGTTTTGGTGGCATTGAAAACAACCATGTTCTCTCTGCCCCAATTAGAAATACGAGATAGATCAGAGGTCAGCTGCTCCAAGGCAACCCTCCTTGCGTCTAGTAACTGTTGTTGAGAGGGGCGCCTTTCAAATTGAAAAGAGTAATGAAGGGTGGAGTCATCAGCATAGGAGTGGATAGGAGATAAAGTAACAGAGAGAAGATCATTAACGAATAGTAGAAAAAGTGTTGGGGATAGGACAGATCCTTGAGGAACACCACTGTTAATAGATTTAAAGGAAGAGCGGTGGCCGTCTACAACAGCGGCTATAGAACGACCGGAAAGGAAATCAGAGAGAAGGTCACAGAGAGAAGGATAGATTCCGAAAGAGGGAAGTTTGGAAATCAAAGCTTTGTGCCAGACTCTATCGAAAGCTTTCGATATGTCTAGCGCAACAGCAAAAGATTCACCGAAATGCCGAATAGCGGAGGACCAAGAGTCAGAGAGAAGGGAAAGGAGATCACCCGTAGAGCGTTTCTTACGAAAGCCATACTGGCGATCAGAGATAAGATTAGAAGAATTGAGATGTTTCCAAATCTTCCTGTTAAAGATAGATTCGAAAACTTTAGAAAGAACGGAGGTTAAAGAAATTGGACGATAGTTAGAGGGCTGAGAGGGGTCCCCCTTCTTCGGCACAGGCTGAATGAGCGCACGTTTCCAGCAAGAAGGGAAGGTTGAAGTAGAAAGACATTACCAAGTTTACCAAGGCAGGGTGCAAGCTCGGAAGCACAAGTTTTGAGAACCACAGGAGGGATACCGTCAGGACCGTACGCCTTCTTAGTGTTAAGCTCAGAGAGAGCAGAAATAACGTCTTTAGAAGAAATTATAATTTTAGGCATAAATGAGTTGGAGGGGGTTGGAGGAGAAGGAACAGCTCCGGAATCGTCTAAGGTTGAATTAGAAGCAAAAGTTTTGAGCGAAGAGTTCAGCTTTAGAGGAAGGCAAAACGGCAGTTGTACCGTCAGAAGATACTAAAGGAGGGAAAGAGGAAGAAGCAAAGTTAGAGTTGACATTTTTTGCAAAATGCCAGAAAGGGCGTGAGGATGTAGAGCCAGAAAGATTGTTGCATTTTGAGCGGAGAAAGGAGTTTTTAGTATTACGGAGAATAGATTTTGCACGATTCCGGGATGAAATATAAGATGCAAGAGTTTCTGGATTTTGAAGACTACGGTAAACCCTGAAGGCAGCGTCCCTGTGGCGGATAGCACGAGAACAAGCAGAGTTATATATATAATATATAATATATATATATATATATATATATATATATATATATATATATATATATATATATATATATATATATATATATATATATATATATATATATATATATATATATATATATATAATATATATATATATATAATTATATATATATATTATTATATATATATATATATATATATAATATATATATATATATATATATATATATATATATATATATATATATATATATATATATATATATATATATGTATATATATATATATATATATATATATATATATATATATATATATATATATATATATATATATATATATATATATATATATATATATATATATATATATATATATATATATATATATATATATATATATATATATATATATATATATATTATATATATATATATATATATATATATATATATATATATATATATATATATATATATATATATATATATATATATATATATATATATATATATATATATATATATATATATATATATATATATATATATATATATATATATATATATATATATATATATATATATATATATATATATATATATTATATATATATATATATATATATATATATATATATATATATATATATATATATATATATATATATATATATATATAT
>SEYY01012507.1:15000-36612 GCA_009176605.1 Armadillidium nasatum
GCAAAAATAAAATAGGGAATTTCGTTGTCCTCAGATTACACAGTCTTTTTTTACATTCCAAAGATTGATATAACTTTTTAGCAAAGATGGCAACTTAATGTTTTAAATGTATTTGACTACAATATAATAAAGAGAGTGCGAAGATATATTTTAAATAGTAGTTGTTAAATTCGCTTTTTCAGTGTATTAAAATGTTATATACTCAAAAATTGTATCTAAAACACTTCTGGAAATAAATACTTTAAAAGATGGTGTCAATATATATATATATATATATATATATATATATATATATATATATATATATATATATATATATATATATATATATATATATATATATATATATATATATATATATATATATATATATATATATATATATATATATATTTTTGAACTTTTAATTTACAATTATTACTCAGCAAGACAAGTTGTCTATTGTATGATTACTTAATTTATTTTAGTTTGCAGAAAGCGTAATTCGTGCAGAAGAAAACAATCCTTCAAAATGAGCAGAAGCAAGAATGACGTCATCATATTTTAAGAAGACTTTCAATTTATAAAATATGAAATAGAGAGAAATGCATTTTAATGCAATGTATAAATAACTAAATTTTTATTTTAATGCAATGTATAAATAAATAATTTTTATTTCAGACAATGATTATTATTATTATTATTATTATTTGTATTATATATATATATATATATATATATATATATATATATATATATATATATATATATATATATATATATATATATATATATATATATATATATATATATATATATATATATATATATATATATATATATATATATATATATATATATATATATATATATATATATATATATATATATATATATATATATATATATATATATATATATATATATATATATATATATATATATATATATATATATATATATATATATATATATATATATATATATATATATATGAGTGTGCGTATTTATCATTTCAGAAAATTGAATTTATTTTTATTGTTGGAAAAGTGACTTGGAAAAAAATGAAATTTGTTTAAGAGCAATTTCAGTAATGGAAATATTCAGCAGTTGAAATATAACTGCAAAAAAGGTTAAATAAATAACCCATAATAAACAGGCACGTAGCTTATATAAAAAAAATATAAAAAAATGCTTTGCACAGATAAACAATTTAACTGGTAAGATATGATCCAATTCCTCAATTTACGAGCTGAACAATTAGAGCCGTTAATCCTTACTCAAAGCTTATGTAAGTATAATTTATTTTAAAAGATTATCCACAGATAGGCAAATGGTGTTTAATTTGCAAATAATAACAACTACTTTTTTATGATATTTAAATTATTGTTTAATAATTTTACGATATTTTTGGACTTTTTTTTTACCTTTTTTATTTTTTTTTATGATATTTAAATTATTGTTTACACCAAAATTTTACGATATTTTTGGACATATTTTTTAACCTTTATTTATTTTTCGAATAAAATTTTTAACCTTTAAGGTACCAGCATCAAATTTGGGGAATGTTCATTATTGAACGCAAATACGCATTTTTAAATTAATGTAAAATTTTTGTAGTGCAATATTTTTGGCATTTCACTGGTACTCATTATTTTTTACGTAACTTTTTTTTTTTTTTTGGGGGGGGAATATCAAGAAAATACCATTATTAAAAATTTTGTCCCAAATATTTTGGCTTGCAACTTTTTTAATCATACTTAACAGTTTGAGTACGAATTAAAGACAAGGTCGTCCTGTGATTTGTAAAAAAAAATTTGGTTAAGAACGGTCAAGTGACAAAAAAAAAAGTTATAATAAAAAATAAAAGGGGTTGTGGAGAAATTTGGACTTTTCAGAACTTCTCCTTTTTTATGGGATTCAATTTTTTTGGGGGGGTTTCACTGATGTGGCCCAAGCTTTCAGAAACACAGTACAAGAACTATATCTAAACACTTATTGGAGGATTTTTTGATATATATCCTTAAAAAAAGATACAGTCATTGGAGCAATTTCTAGAGAGAATTTTATATTTGTATGTTAGAGTAGCGTCGACAATTTATTATATGTGTTAGCTATGTTTTTTAGGCGATGTTTGAGCATTGACATTAGTGCATTACAGCAAACTGTAATTAATTAATTACCTACAAAAAATCTACAAACGACTATTTTTATTGTCCTTTCAGATAACCGGATCTGATGATCAAACTTCGGTTTGTATACTTTGCAGTACACATAAGAGGGCGAGGGACGAACTTGGATCATTAAGCCTGAGAAAAACTGACTTAACCCATTTAGCTATATGAACTCCATTTCAAATTTAAAGTTTGTATTCCAAAAAAAGGGTTCGGGCATTGTTTTATCCTTTTCATTCATTCTGGGATACATTTAATAATTCTGAAGGTACTACCAACATACAACTTTGTCAAATAATCTTTAATATTCGTTATTATTTGCTAACTCTTATAAATAACTAATGTTTGTGGCAATGTCTTGGTTTTCTTTCAGATTAACATAAATGATGTATGAAATTTTAAGTTTACGAACTTTATTATTAATTATCAAGAACTTATAAAATTTATATCAAGATGGTGTAAGTAAAATTTAATTGCTACTTTTTCATGAATAAAAACTATATAGCCAACATAATCAACAAAATAGGTTTTGGAGTAACGAAACTGATGAGAACATTGTCTTCTGAACAAGGAAATTTCTAATAATTTTGGTATGTTGTTTCAAACCATATACTTCAAAGGCAGTTGTTCTACACTCTATCACTGGACCATATATATATATATATATATATATATATATATATATATATATATATATATATATATATATATATATATATATATATATATATATATATATACTTATTATATTTAGACTGACAAATGATTATAATACCTTTAAATAGGTATGCATTTAATTCGGATTTAATGGATTTTAAGGGGGATTCTGATCCCCAAATCTCCAACTCAAGAAAATTTTCCATTTTTTTTAAATAAGGAAAACAAAAAATAATGAAATGAATTTATCAAATATTGGCAAAACTACAAAACTATTTCGCTAATATCTGAAATATATTTCATTTTTCTATTTGAAATGAGTATAAAGAAATAAAGAATATATATATATATATATATATATATATATATATATATATATATATATATATATATATATATATATATATATATATATATATATATATGTGTGTGTGTGTGTGTGTGTGTGTGTGTGAGTGTGTGTGTGTGTGTGTGTGGTGTGTGTGTATGTGTGTATGTGTGTGTATGTTTTATATATTCTTCCAAAACAGGAGTACTTATTAGGTGTTTACAAAAATTATAAGAATGATGCATTTATCATTGCCTAGAAGTCGAGAGGGACGACTTCCAATAATAGCTCTAACTCTATATCTTCCTCTTTTCCTCCTCTAGTACCTTCAGAGAGAATTTCAGACGATTCCAAAGTATTCCTTCTCCTTCAGCCCCCCTCCAATACATTTATGCCTAACATTTAAATTTCTTCTGAAGAAGTTATTCCAACTGTTTATGATTTTAACACAAAGAAGGCGAACATTCTTGATTGTATCCCTCCTGTGGTTCTTAAAACCTCTATTTCTGAGCTTGTACCCTGTCTTGGTACACTATTTCGTCTGTCATTGTACTTTGACCTTCTCTCCTGATAGAAATGTGTGCACAATCAGCTTTTGCAGTAAAAAGAGGACCCATCTTAATCTTCTAGCTAGCGTTCTATCCTTTAACCTCTGTTCCTGATCATTAGTATGATTTTCAAAAGTAATGCTCTATTGGTGAACTCTTCTCTCAGATTCTTGATCCTCTGCTCTTCGGCATTACAGTGAATCTTGAATCTTTTGCTTTGGGACTAAAAAAATATCGAAAGACCTCGATAGAGTGTGTCACAAAGATTTGGTTTCTAAACTTTCCTCTTTCGGTATCTATTCTTCTCTTCGTAGCCATCTCTCTGATTTCCTTTCCTGTCATTCTTTTGAAGCTATTATAGATGACTTTCGTTCATTTTTTAAGTCTATTGTCACTAACTCTTTTTCTACTTTTTCTCAATGACCTTCTCTCTACAGCTTCCTCATCCATCCACTCCTAGGCCTACGACTCCATTCCTCGTTATGCCTTTTGTTCTGAAAGCACCATTCATGACCCATTAATTAACCCTAAGAAGATGATATTTCTTAAATTTTATTTTAACTAAAATGGCACACTTCCAGCTTGAAGCCACCTGATGATATATATATATATATATATATATATATATATATATATATATATATATATATATATATATATATATATATATATATATATATATATATATATATATATATATATATAATATATATATATATATATATATATATATATATATTATATATATATATATATATATATATATATATATATATATATATATATATATATATATATATATATATATATATATATATATATATATATATATATATATATATATATATATATATATATATATATATATATATATATATATATATATATATATATATATATATATATATATATATATATATATATATATATATATAATATATATATATATATATCGACTGCATGCATTTTAGCTTTTTATTTTCTTGAAGTTCATGATATGATCCAATAAAGAAGAATAGCTTCCAAAAGGAGACCGGGTTTGCAACTCAGCCTTTCTTTGCCTTTCTTTCTACCTGAAAAATTCTCAAGGGAAAATTTCGTAAACTTTGTGAGCTGAAATTCTCCAAATTTTTTTTAGTCACAAAGTAGGAAATTTGAATACAAGATTAAGTCAATGACTAGGACGACTGACAGGGTCTAAACTCTTCCTTGGAGATTATATATATATATATATATATATATATATATATATATATATATATATATATATATATATATATATATATATATATATATATATATATATATATATATATATATATATATATATTGTAATAAACACCTTTTGTAAACAAAAAACATAACATTTGTATTTTCCAATACAAGGATTTACTAATAATAATAATAATAATAATAATAATAATAATAATAATAATAATAATAATAATAATAATAATAATAATAATAATAATAATAATAATAATAATAATAATAATAATAATAATAATAATAATAATAATAATAATAATAATAATAATAATAATAATAATAATAATAATAATAATAATAATAATAATGAAATTTTATTCTTAATATTTTAAATGTTCAAAAACAAAAACAAAAAAAAATACTCTTTTTTGCAAAAATATTTAAAATATAAAAAGGAAAAAAAAAAAAACTCAATTCCAAGAACTTACATTATAACTGTACCCATTTTTTTAAAAATTTCTGTATGTTTAATATAAACTTTTCCTATTTAAAAAAAAAAAAAACTTTAAATGCCTTTTTTCTGAGAGAAAAGTAACAAAAAGTAAATAAAGGAAAATAAAAATTCTCTTTTAAACAAAAAAAATTTAGGAACACATAAAACTGTTCCATGTTTTAATACCTGTGAAATTTAGCACCTGTTAAATTAAATATCATACCTAACTTTTTTACTAATGAAAATTATATTCTAAGTTATATAATATAATAAAGTATTATTTTACCTTAGCAGTGAAAAAAAATTCTAATTCTGATATTTTACCTACAAGTATACGAATCTCGACGTAAAATATCAAAAAATTCTTTGGTTTTACTTTTGTAACTTTCTCTTTATTGTAAAAAGTTCGTTTAGTCTGAATATAAGATAAAAAATAAATCTATTATACATTGGCCATAATGTAGAAAAATATTTAGTCTTAAATGTAAAGTTTTTAAAATTGAATTCTTAATTTGATGATTCATATATACTTTTGATCATGCTAAAATTATCAACATCAGAAAACATCAGAAATAATTTTCGCTTCTTATTTGTTTAATTTTATTTTACTATTTTTTATTTTCACTATTCGAGGAGGGGCACCATCTAGGAATTTTTTTACTAGGTTCCACTAGAGGGATCAAACCAGCTCCTTCAAGCTCGTTAGTCAATCACTCTACCGTAATGCCAATGTACGAGTCACCTTATGGAAACAAGAGAATCGTAACTCCACTGAACAGAAGTTGAATTCATATGTGACAAAAAGAGAAACAATATATTTCAAGATTTCAATTTAGGTTACGTAACACAATACGATTTCTTTTTTTTTTATTGAGTTGTTACTGTTTTAGGACAAAACAGTTTCAATATTTTCCATTTCTCCAAATTTGAAATGAGCTTTAAGATTAGTTGTCTGATTTTCGATTTTAAAACTATAAAACGATAAAGTGATTCCATTGAAGAATATTGAAATAAAAATAGTTTTATAATTTAAAATAATGGGAAAAATATGTACAGCAAGGAGTGTATTTTGGGTATGGGTATTCTATATAATTGCCTAGGACGACAAATTACCAATCAATCAACGAAGAATGAGATATAAAAGAAGACTTAAAAATTTAAAGTATTTTAAATTATAAATCTTGTAAAATTCAAAATTAATTAAATAAATAAGGATAATATATATATATATATATATATATATATATATATATATATATATATATATATATATATATATATATATATAAAGGTGGAGATTGTTTCTGAGTTTCGATTGTTAAAAAATATCGAACATCGAAAATATCGGAGAAGCCTATCGTAAAAAAGAGAGCTGCCAGAGGTACTATTACTAGACATACACACAATTATTATTACTTACTTTTCTAGCAGAACCTAATTCGACTTATCATAACCTGAACTACCGAAGTTGCCGTAAAAGAGGTCTAACCTACACAAGAAGTTGCCGTAAAAGAGGCCTAACCTACACAAGAACGTTGGCACGACTATGAAACGAAACTGAGTTACAGAAAAAAGTTATAGGCAGGAAAATATCGATTAAAATAAAATATCGACATAAAAAAATATCGATATAAAAAATATCGAAACTCAGAAACAATCTCCACCTAAGCCATATATATATATATATATATATATATATATATATATATATATATATATATATATATATATATATATATATATATATATATATATATATATTATATATATATATATATATATATATATATATATATATATATATATATATATATATATATATATATATATATATATATATATATATATATATATATATATATATATATATATATATATATATATATATATATATATATATATATATATATATATATATAATATATATATATATATATATATATATATATATATATATATATATATATATATATATATATATATATATATATATATATATATATATATATATATATCTTTAAAAGAGGTTGTCATAAAATTTATAAAATTTTGAACCAGTCACTGATTTTCAATCATTAAGTCGAAAGAATGACCATACGAGAAATTTCGCACATCTTTGTGGCCGTTAACACCCTTCAAATTCCAAATTTTTATATTTTATTCATAACTTTATTTTATAAATATATCATTTCAAACTTATATTCCTTCATATAATATATCTTTAATTACATGGACTTGATTTATATCGGATTTTAATTTTTTCATTTAATTAAGTTGTAATAATTTATTACACATTCATTTAGTCAGGCTCTTATATCCAGTTTCATGCTGGATATATATATATATATATATATATATATATATATATATATATATATATATATATATATATATATATATATATATATATATATATATATATATATATATATATATATATATATATGTGATAGATCGCATGTCATATTTATATCATTTGCGGATGCGGATTTATAACTTTTTTCATGTAAGATATATATATATATATATAATATATATATATATATATATATATATATATATATATATATATATATATATATATATATATATATATATATATATATATATATATATATATATATATATATATATATATATATATATATATATATAGCTAAATAAATTTTTTGAAAGATATCAAAGGCTCATATTTTGTTAAATTATAATATATTTTACGTATTATATAATATACAACGATTTGGTTATTAATTTGAAGTTTTTAGTAGTTTCTAATTACATCTTATTATTATCTATATATTATATATATATATATATATATATATATATATATATATATATATATATATATATATATATATATATATATATATATATATATATATATATATATATATATATATTCTATATAGGCAAAGGCAGGCCTACCAAATTATACCGGAGTTTGAAAAAATCTAACATGGTCAATGGAGAACATGTACAGAGACACTGAGTTTAAATGTATGCAAGTCAAAGGACTTTACCAGTACAGTATATTTAAGACCGAGCATAGTGGATAAGTCTGGAGTCTGAGAGTTGAACAGAGAGAGGATGAGACAGTGTAGAAAGGCGTGTCGCATGAGCTCTTCTTAATGGAGAAAGTATGCGACAAGAGAGTCCGAAGAGCAGTGTCCTTTATAATAGCGATAGCATAGAGAGATTGACGCAGCAATTCGACTGGCAGAAAGGGATTGAAGAGTTAGTAAGAGCATGAGAGTTGATGAGACGAAAAGCCCTAGACTCCACTTTCTCAAAAAGAGCTGTATGAGTGGAACCACCCCAGATGTGTTAAGTATACTCCATACAGGGGGGGCGAACAATGTCACTATAGAGAAAAAGCAACTAGGGTGGAGTGAAGTAATTCTGAAGGCGCCTCAGAACACCCAACCTCTTAGAAGCTTGTTTAGCAGTTTAGCAAGATTAGTTATGTGTCTTTCCAAGAAAGATCACGAAAAAAAGAAACACCAGAAATAAGAAGAGATGAAGGTTTGAGTTGTGTGTTTTAGAAGAAGATATCATAAATGTGTGGGAAGATTGTGTTGAGTGTAGAGATGGCAGAACTGAGTTTTTGAGACATTCAAAACAACCATGTTCTCTCTGCCCCAATTTGAAATGTGAAATAGATCAGAGGTCATCTGCTACAAGGCTACCTTCCTTGCGTCTATTAACTGCTGTTGGGAGGGGCACCTTTCAAATTGAAAAGAGTAATGAAGGGTAGAGTCATCAGCATAAGAGTGGATAGGTGATGAAGTAATAAAGTGAAGGTCATTAATGAAAAGTAGAAAAAGCGTTGGGGATAGGACAGAACCCTGAGGAACACCACAATTAATAAATTTAAAGGAAGAACGGTTTCATTCTACAACAGCTGCTATAGAACTACCTGAAAGGAAATTAGAGAGAAAAAAAAAGATCCCATAGAGAAGGATGATACTTAAAAAGGGAAGTTTAGAAACCAAAGCTCTGTGCCAGACCCAATTGAAGGCTTTCGATATGTCCAGCGCAACAGCAAAGAATTCACCGAAATGCCGAAGAGCCGAGGACGACCAAGAGTCATAGAGAAGAGAAAGAAGATTACCAGAAGAAAGTTTCTTGTCAAAATAAAAAATATAATAGATTGACTGGAAATAGACTGTTCAATTTCACTTTTTCACAAAAAAATAATAAAAATGAAAACAAATTTAAATATAGAGAATAATATTGATAATGATTTTGTAGGTAAAAATTCTTTAAAGTTACTTTTAAATTATGATAATTTTGAAAATAGTAAAAAATTCTCAAAATAGATGTGGAGCTTATTAGATATCTTATACAAAATCCAAATATAAATGAAACAGGGAGACAAATTACGCCATTATTGTGGGATAAAAAATTATTACAGTTTTTGCCAAATAAATTTTATTTGGCAAATTCTGTACTAAAATCAATTTATAAAAAATGTAGTTAACAGCCTCTAAAATTAGAAGCTCATGATAATGTAATTAAAGAACAGTTACAAAATGGCATCATTTAACCTGTTGAAAATATAAATGAATTAAAAAATGAAAATAAAATTTTTTTTTGTAGATCATAATGCTGTATTTAGAGAAAATACCGAAATGACTACGTTTGGTATTGTATATCTATCAGATATTTGTGAAAAAAGTAAGTTGAGTAATCTGTCTCCTAATATTGTCAGTATTCTAGGCCCAAATATGAATTATAAATTATATATTGCCCTTATTTTGCTTACGTTTAATAAATATCTTCTTATATTCGATCTTGAGAAAGCGTACCATCAAATTCATTTGCTACTAGAAGATAGTGCAAATTTGTACATCCTATGGTTTAAAAATATAAATGAAAATGACTTTATAGTCACAGTTACCAATAAGATAGATATAAAAGTAAACAACATATTAATGTTGCAATTAGAGATATCGTTGCTATGAAAGAAAAATATTGTAAGCTTTATTTCTTTCAAATTGGAGCAGTAACTCAAGTTACAATAATTACTTTGGGTGTAACGGTATCAGTCACAGTTAAAAAATCTAATAAGGAGACAGTTACTAGACACCTCACAGACATAATTTTACTTCATAAAAGTTCTTCAGAGCCTTATATAAATCATCAGTCACAACCATTGGCGGTAGTGAACATTGAAATCACCTAATATGATGATTTCAGTGAAAGGAGAAGAAGAGAGAATGTGTTCTATTTTGGAGTTTAGATAGTCGAAGGATTTAGGATAGTCAGTAGAATTAGGAGATAAATAAACAGAACAAATGAATTTAGTTGTAGAATGAGAAGAGAGCCTAAGCTACAAAGTGGAAAATTCGAAAGACTCCAAATTAGAGACACTAGAACAAAAAACATCGTTGCGCACGTATGCACAACAACCGCCTTTGGCTTAAAATTAAGAATAGAGACAGTAGGAAGAAACAGAATAGGGTTTGCTATCAGAAAGCTCAAACATCTGAGTTTCGGTCAAGAATAAGAGGTGAGATCTAGAAGAAGATAGGCGATATTCAACAAAGTAAAAATTGGATTGAAGATCGCGAATGTTGCAGAAATTAATGGGAAAAAAAACCAGACATTGCATCTGGAACTGCAGGCTGCAAATTCCTGGTGGCACCAACTACATCACCGGAGGTCACCAACTCCCAAGTGGTGATGGGGGAACGGGTAGAAGAGGGCTTATCTTTGGAATCCGTCCCTCTTGGATTCTCCGAGGCTACCAATGTAGACGCCATAATTATTTCTTTCATTTTTAATGGTTGTGTGTCTGTAATAGAGTTTACTCTGTGTAAAAGGAGATCCTACTCCGTGTAGAAGATAGTCTAGATGAGCACGAAAAGGAGCGTACCATTGGGTACCAGGATGAGACGGAAAATTCCCTTATCATCCCAAATGCCCAATGGTTGGTAATCTCTTCGCCTCGGGATAGCCACTTCCCTCCCCAACATATATATATATATATATATATATATATATATATATATATATATATATATATATATATATATATATATATATATATATATATATATATATATATATATATATATAGATCGCCACCACTCATGGTCAGAGCCCTTTTCAAGGAGGTGGCACACACAAAGTAAGAAAACTAGCTTAAACACTCGCCTAATACACATCCCTCAGGTGGGCGCAGACGGAAGCCTTGAAGAGTGGAAGATTAAATACAGGAGGGAAAATAGATGATGGTAAAGAGTTGCACAAAATAGAGGTGGCTGGAAAGAAGGAGGCACCACAACGGGCTAGCCTGGGGTTTCCTACGTTACATTCGTGCGAAAGCAGAGCACCCCTTGTGTAACGAGGACGACACAACGGTGGGGGAATGAGTGAGGCCAATTTCCTCGAGCACCTGCCATTGTAGTACCTATAGAAAAGAGATAGCGCACCAACGTCACGTCACAGAGATAGGGGGTCAAGAGAGTTTGAAAGTAGGGGACAGTTTATTAACTTTTAGCTTTAGACTCAACCCTATCCAAAAGAGAGGAGGAGCCGGAGTCCCCCAAGTGTGAGAACAGGACTTCATACAAAGGCGAATAAGACCTCTATATATTTGGAGTAAATGCTCAGATGAAGAAATTCTTGCAACCTGAACAGAACTCCCAGCTTCTTAGAGGCCGCTTTAGCAACCATTGTGATATGTGGTTTCAAAGACAGTTTATTGTTTATGTTAATGTTATTTACAGGTGAGACGGGAGAAACCATCGAAGAAGATAAGAAAGTTGGGAGGTGTTTTTGAGAGAGAGATGTGAAGAAGTTGAGTTTTTAAAGAGTTGAATTTCACAAGGTTGTTATGACCCCACCGGGAAATCCCATCCAGATCGGCAAGAATAGAATCGGAAAGTTGAAGATGAGAAGCAACTCTAGAAGCAAAATAGGGAGTAGATTTGAAAAGAGTAGAAGAATGTAGAGTTGAGTCATCAGCATAAGAGTGAACAGAGTTTGAACGTTAATGAAAAGTGAGAATATAGCTGGAGATAAAGCAGAATCCTGAGGAACCCCACAGTTGACAGAAAAGGAGGAAGAGGTCTCTCCATCTACAAATGCCGAAATGGAACGATCTGAGAGAAAAGAGAAAACTATAAAATAGTAAGCAAAGGGAATGAGGAAACCCAAAGGAATGGAGCCTGGAAAGCAGTGACGCATGTCATACCCGGTCAAAAGCCTTGGATATGTCAAGCGCCACCACACAAGACTCCCCGAAGTCCCTAAGGGCAGAAGACCATAGATCAATAAGATTGGAAAGTATGTCACCAGTTGACCTCGAACGCCGAAAGCCATACTGGTGATATAAGAGAAGAGAATGAGACTCCAAATGATCCAGGAAATGAGAGTTGAGGAGAGTTTCAGAAATTTTAGATAGAACACAAGTGAGAGCTATAGGTCGATAGTTAGAAGGTCAGAGCGGCTACCTTTTTTCGGGATCGGCTGAACAAATGCACGCTTCTAGTATTGAGGAAAAAAGTATTAAGGCATAGAGAGTAGAGCTGAATGAGGACATACGCTAACTCGGAAGCACACTACCTCAGAACACGAGGGGGAATTCCATCCGGGCCACTGGCCTTCCTGACGTTCAATTATATATATATATATATATATATATATATATATATATATATATATATATATATATATATATATATATATATATATATATATATATATATATATATATATATATATATATATATATATATATATATATATATATATATATATATATATATATATATATATATATATATATATATATATATATATATCGTATGTATGCATTTTACGAGCAAAAGCAAGACAATAAGCAGAAAATAATGGAAAGGTCCTGCCATAAAACATCATTGTATTTTATCAATATTTATTTAGAATTTTTGTCTTTTGTTTCCTTCTCTCATTGTTTCTAGTCTTTTTTTCTCTTTTATTATTCATTCTTCCTTCTCCTCTTCCCTTTTTCCTTTCCTAAACTCATTTCTAAGTTGTTTATTCTCAATTATTTATTTACATATTTATTATTTATTACATTCATTGATATAAACTTTTTTCCTATCTTTTGAAAAGCTAAAATAGAATTTATTTAAGTTAATAATTTGAATTTTATATTTTGTTTTCATTCTTGTTAATTAAGTTACTAGTTTTTAGTTATTATTCACACAAGTAAATTGCATATATATATATATATATATATATATATATATATATATATATATATATATATATATATATATATATATATATATATATATATATATATATATATATATATATATATATATATATCCTGAATAAAGGAAATAATAATTTTCCCGAAACGTTGATTTAAAACATTTTTGGAATTTAATAAAACTAATTAATTTTATTCAAGAATTTATTTCCGTCAAAATGTACCGACCATATATATATATATTTATATATATATATATATATATATATATATATATATATATATATATATATATATATATATATATATATATATATATATATATATATATATATATATATATATATATATATATATATATATATATATATATATATATATATATATATATATTTATATTACCCAAATTCCCAATGACAATAAATACCAGGCAAGTATCACAGGAAGTTAGGTAATAAGTTCTTCCCTCGATATAGAAAACCAAAAACGCAATCAACCACAATCTTGCTACTTAACTATATCAAGGAACCAGATAAAATGTGGTTGGAGAGGATTTATAAGAGAGAAGTGATGAGATGATTATTAATGACGCGAAGCGTCTAATCTCAAAGTGAATCAACAAAGAGAAAGGATTGACCCTAACCTTATTGTTACTGTTAAAAGAATAATTAATATAGTGCTAATAAGAATGGGTACTGAAAAGCGATAACTAAATCTGAAGTATTTAGATATGTTCGGCTAATTTTTGTACCCGGGTTTTTGTATGAATTTCCCTGACCAACGACCAGCACTAAGATTTTGCACAACACCTTAAAGCCATGATTAGTATAATAATAATAATAATAATAATAATAATAATAATAATAATAATAATAATAATAATAATAATAATAATAATAATAAATAATAATAATAATAATAATAATAATAATAATAATAATAATAATAATAATAATAATAATAATAATAATAATAATAATAATAATAATAATATATAATAATTAATAATAATAATAATAATATAATAATAATAATAATAATATATTAATAATAATAATAATAATAATAATGATAATGATAATGATAATAATAATAATAATAATAATAATAATAATAATAATAATAATAATAATAATAATAATAATAATAATAATAATAATAATAATAATAATAATATAATAAATAATAATAATAATAAAAATAAAAATAATAATAATAATAATAATAATAATAATAATAATAATATAATAATAATAATAATAATGAAAAATTTCGAAACAAATCATAAGATTAAGGTATGATATGTTTCATGTATATTTATAGTAAAAAAATACAAATGTGGTGGTTTATTTTTCTTAAAAAATTTATTTTTCTCAATTTAAAAGTCCACTTAGCTTTCTTTCTCCAATATAACTATGGATATTTTACATCTTTTTACTTTTTTTTCGTCTCCAACAACAAATGATTATAATATTTTTTCAATATTTTAACAGATATTCCTGTAGCAATAGAATATATAATGCAAGTATAAAACAATATTTATATCCAAGTCTCTCCTAAAGACAGAAATAATATAGAAGACACAGCGAGGAAATTGAAATTAAAATGTATAAATGTTTGACAAAAAAATTTGTCTGAGACGTGCGCTGATAGAGTTACCAATAGGAGGGAAAATGGTGTATTTATATGTAGAAGGAGTAGTGGTGAAGCATAAATCAAGTGTATTCAAGAATTGGTTAGGACGGAAAATTTAGCACAGTGGCTACGTCACCCTCTTATAAGGGGGAGGTGCGTCCTCCAGAATGTGAAAACAAACCCTAAAGAGGGGTCAGGAAATGCCCGGTGCTTACAGCATTGTCAAAAATAGTCTTACGAATGAAAGTCAGATTGACCTCTTTGAGTTAGATTTGCAATTGCATCAAAGGCCCATATGCCCATTTGGCAGCTAAAGGCACGCCCCCTTACTATATATATATATATATATATATATATATATATATATATATATATATATATATATATATATATATATATATATATATATATATATATATATATATATATATATATATATATATATATATATATATATATATATATATATATATATATATATATATATATATATATATATATATATATATATATATATATATATATATATATATATATATATATATATATATATATATATATATATATATATATATATATATATATATATATATATATATATATATATATATATATATATATATATATATATATATATATATATATATATATATATATATATATATATATATATATATATATATATATATATATATATATATATATATATATATATATATATATATATATATATATATATATATATATATATGTATATATATATATATATATATATATATATATATATATATATATATATATATATGACAATAATGAAGAAATGACTAGGGACATATGAAGATCTCTTGTAATCTCACAAGAGAATATTACTTAAGGAAACATAATTTTATTATATACTTATTGAAGTTCTATGTCCAATTGACCTCAAACTGAATATCATCCTTTGTTAATTAATTAATTAATTAAATATATATATATATATATATATATATATATATATATATATATATATATATATATATATATATATATATATATATATATATATATATATATATATATATATATATATATATATATATATATATATATATATATATATATATATATATATATATATATATATATATATATATATATATATATATAATATATATATATATATATATATAATATATATATATATATATATATATATATATATATATATATATATATATATATATATATATATATATATATATATATATATATATATATATATATATATATATATATATATATATATATATATATATATATATATATATATATATATATATATATATATATATATATATATATATATATATATATATATATATATATATATATATATATATATATATATATATATATATATATATATATATATATATATATATATATATATATATATATATATATATATATATATATATATATATATATATATATATATATATATATATATATATATATATATATATATATATATATATATTGAGTATTTGTACTTGAGGTTTTTAAGTACAATTAAAATTTTAATAGCAAAAATACCAAAAATTATTATTTATCCATAAAAGAGAACAAAATATATATTTGATCCTTATATCTATGACTTGTCAAAAAAGTTCTTGAATTTGGATAAATCTCTATTATTATTATTATTATTATTATTATTATTATTATTATTATTATTATTATTATTATTATTATTATTATTATTATTATTATTATTATTATTATTATTATTATTATTATTATTATTATTATTATTATTATTATTATTATTATTATTATTATTATTATTATTATTGTTATTATTATTATTATCATTATTATTATTATCATTATTATAATTATCATTATTATTATTATTATTATTATTATTATTATTATTATTATTATTATTATTATTATTATTATTATTATTATTATTATTATTATTATTATTATTATTAAACTAAATTTTGTTTAAAAATTTTAGAATTTTTTTTAAAATCCCTCAGGTGAGCGCTGTTAAAGTCCTTAAAGATATGAAGATTAAATGCATCAGGAGAAATAGATAAAGGAGGGAGTTCACAGAAAAGGATAAATTTAAAGTTGGAGGCACCACTAAGATCAAAACTAGAATTTCCAATATTCGCAAAAAAATTATGCGAAAGCAAGGCACCCCTTGTATTACGTGGGCAACGCAATGATGGTGAATGTGAAAGGTTAATCGCCTTGAGTACCTGCTGCTGTAGTTTCTATAGAAATGAGATAATGTTCCAACGTATGGGGTTTGAAAGTAGGGAACAGTTTATTAGTCTTTTAGGCTAAGATTGAACCCTATCAAAAGAAGGATGGTACTGGAGCTCCCCAGACGCGAAGACTGTACTCCGTTCAAGGGAGTAACTGTTCGAAAGGAAAAAATTCCCACAACCTGAACATAAATCTGTTTCCTTGAAATCACCTTAGCAACCATTCTTAAATAAGATTTCCAAGACAATTTATGGTTTAATTTCAGACGAAGTATGCTTATGTTGTTCACAGGTGAGACGGGAAAGACGTTAATTAAAGGAGATGATAGAGTTGGAAAGTGTCGTTGAAGGGAGATGCGAAGAAGTTGAGTTTTTAAAAGGGTTTAATTTCACCATGTTGAGGAGACTCGACCGGGAATCACATTCAGATCAGCTAGAATAGAATAAGAAAGATGAAGTTGAGAAGCAATTATAGATGCAAAAGAAGGTTGAAATTTGAAATGAGTGCAAGAATGGAGAGTTGAATCATGGGCATAAAAAGTAACAAAGTTGAAAGTGCAGTTGAGAAGATCATTGATGAAAAGTAAGAATAAAGAACAAAAAAAAGAAAAGTAAAAATAAAGAACAGAACACGGATGAACACAACAATTAATAGAAGACGAGGAACAGGTCACTCCATCAACAAGTGTTGATGTGAAATTTTTTTAAGAGAAAACTAGACATGAGTGAGCAAAGAGAAATCGAAAGGATTGGAGTTTCGAAAGTAGTTACTTGTACCATACCCTGTCAAAAGCTTTGGATATCTTCATGCACCACCACTCAAGACTCCCCATAGTCTCTAAGGGCAGAAAGCCATAAATTAGAAATTAGGAAAGTATGTTACCAGTTGAACTCAATCGTCGAAAGATAATGATAATCAGAAGGGATTGAAACTCTAGGTGATTCAGAAAATGAGAGTTGAAGAGAATTGCAAAGATTTTAGGTAACACAAGTGAAAGCTATAGGACAATAGTTTTAAAATCTCTCAGGTGAGCGCTGTTAAAGTCCTTAAAGATAGGAAGATTAAATGCAGCAGGAGAAATAGATAAAGGACGGAGTTCACAGAAAAGGATAAATTTAAAGTTGGAGGCACCACCAAGATCAAAACTAGAATTTCCAATATTCTTTGGGATCAGCTCAACAAATAAATGCTTTTAGAATTTAGGAAAACTATTAATTAGTATTGATGCATAGAGGAAAGGCAAATGAGGAAAGGCGACAACTCAGACGAATGCTCCATCAGAACACGAAGAAGAATTCCATTGGGCCATTAGCCTTTGATTTTAAGATCTCACCCGATCATTTGTAATCACAGGTAAAGACTTGGGAAACCTTAGGGGAGGAGTAGGAGGAAGGATACTTGAATCGTTCAGGATGGAATTAGATGTAAAAAGGAAGTTGAAAAGTTTTGCCTTTTTTATTTACTAAAGATAGTAGAAAGAACATATAACAAACTTTTGAATCGTTTGAGGATGCAACTGACTGCTCTCAACGGCAGTCCTCCGTTTTATCAAGCTTAAATATCCATTCTGTTTAAGGGCTTAAATATCATCTTGAGCAGATGAATTCAAAATATAATTGTGCACTGTTTTTCAGACAAAAAAATCCACACAAAACAGTCTTTACTTGAATGAAAATATAAAAAAATTATCAGTTCGCAAATGTAATAGATCTTAGGTTTAATTAAGCTTGACTGATGCTCTGAAAATAGATAAGATAGCCGAAGGGCAACCGTATTTGGGATAGCACAGATCATTTTCAGATCTTCAAAAGCTTCTAATTTCGTTATTACGTAGAGTTGAATATAGGACTGAATAGAGTTGAATAAGAGAGTAAAAAAAGTCGAGAATCTCATTCCAAATGCAGAAACACATCAATATTGAAAAACAGAAATTCTTGTCAATCTTGTATTTCTGAAGAAAGGAATGTGCACATATACTGGAAAAAAACAAGGATATGTTTCCAGCGCAGCAAAAGTGTCACAGAAATATTTGACTATTCCAGCATCCTCTGTTCCTGTGAAAAGATCTTCAGCTTCATGAGAAAAGTCCTTCTCCCTGACAGATGTTTCCTGATTGACTAAAATTTTGAGACACTCATTGATTTTAAAATGCAACAGTAACTAGAATTATGCTTTTAATTATTACAATTGAGAATAATGCAGTGGATATATACTAACAGAATTAATAAAAGTTTCATTATTTCAAATACTATTTATTCACTATAAACCTAAATTAAATTTTTGTATATTTTACTATATTGTTTACAATAATTCAGAACTTAGGGATGAATCTCAGTAGTATATAATTTTACAAGTATACATACTGTTGTATATATAACCACCCCAGTTGCTTGTTCTGTACAGGGGTGTTGTTCGCCACTGTATGAAGTAGGTCTCGCACATCTGGGTGGTTACACACATACAGCTATTCTCGAAAAGGTGAACTCTATGGCTTTCGTCTTATTAACTCTTTTGTTCTTACTAACTCTCTCAAGTCTCTTTCTTCCTATCTAAATGTTGAGTCACTTGCTCTATACTATCGCTATTACAACGGACATTGCTCTTCTGAACTCTCACGCTGTATACCTCCTAAATTGAGAAGGGGTAATGCGACACGATTTTCTACACAGTCTTATCCTTTCTCTGTACAACTCTCCGACCTCAGACTTAACAGCTATGCTCACTCTTACATGTACTGTACTGGTAAAGTCTGGAACACACTCACTTTATTTGTTTTACCAACTTCCTTTGACTTGCACACTTTTAAACTCCGTGTATTGGGTCACGTTGTCCATTAGCGACCAGATTTCGAATGTTCCCCAACTCTGGTGGAATTTGGAAGGCTCCCGGCCTTTGCCCACCAGAGGAGACATTAAATATATATATATATATATATATATATATATATATATATATATATATATATATATATATATATATATATATATATATATATATATATATATATATATATATATATATATATATATATATATATATATATATATATATATATATATATATATATATATATATATATATATATATATATATATATATATATATATATATATATATATATATATATATAGAGGTGGACCGGATATCCGCATCCGCATCATTTTTCCAATATCCGCCTCCGCGGATATCCGCAATTGAATATCCGCAACCGCATCCGCCTCCGCGGATAGTAAAAAATTATAAGTAAATTATGAGTTCAGCTGAATCATGTTTGTCAGATGTGATACCACTTGTTTCAACATTGAAAGTTGTGTTAACAAATATTTTTAAGCCTATGGGAGTTTCAAGGATGACTGAAACTTTAATGAAGGAGATGAACGACTGATTTGAAAACCTGGAAAATGATGATGCTTATACAATTGCAACCTTTTTAGATCCTAGGTACAAAACAAAAATTTTTAAACCACTTGTTTCTCAGAATGTTAAAATCAAATTAGGATGCTTATGCGATGAGATGATAGAAACATAAAATAACGCCTTTCAAGAAAAAGCAAAAGCTCTCAGATACAAAAGAAACAAAATCTGTTAGCTTAAGCATTGCTAAATCAATGAAAGATCTTCTAGCTTCCAGCAGCGATGAAGAATCACAGTCAGAAGTGTCAAAGGATACAATATCGATTATTGAAAATTATCTGAAACTCCCACGTTTGGAGGCAGATAAAGACCAACTGGTTTGGTGGAGAGATAATTGCAAAAGTTTCCCTTTTTTTTGCTGAGCTGGCAAGGACTTATTTAGCATGTCCTTCAACTAGTGTTGCTAGTGAGCGTTTTTTTCAGTGGAGCAGGCCTCATTTACGACGAAAAGCGAACCAAACTTTCACCTGAAAGAGCCCAAAAGCTTTTATTTCTAAAAAATAACTTACCAATTATTAACTTCAAATGGATGAAATGTGAAACTGTGAAGTGTGAAGGTAATACTGAATTACTGGCTATATATATATATATATATATATATATATATATATATATATATATATATATATATATATATATATATATATATATATATATATATATATATATATATATATATATATATATATATATATATATAT
>SEYY01012508.1:7500-10000 GCA_009176605.1 Armadillidium nasatum
CTTTTCTTTTGCCAAAGTTGAATCTTCTCTCAAAATTTTACTTCTAAAACTACCTTTGACGAATCTGGAGTTATTCTCCTTCTCCACCCTCTCAAACTCTTTTATCCTTAACATTGTATTTTCATATAAAGATTATGTTTCTGCTCTTTCTGAACTTAAACCTAAGAAGTATTCTCAGTATCTCTCTTTTGGTTGTCAAAACCTGGGTTTCTGAGCTTGCTTTGATAATCTGTTTCATCTCTGTTTGTCAACTTCAGCTTTTCTCCCATGCCCTAAAAGTACACTTATTCAGCCTGAATCTATAGAGAGGGACCCCCTCAATCCTCTTTATATATATAGAGTCTTATTGCTTTAACCTCAGTTTTTTCCAAAGTTTTTGAATATATTCATAACAGGAGGATTTAGAAATACCTTAAATCTACCAACATTATCTCAGATCGCCAGCATGGCTTACGTAGGAACACTCAATTGATCTCTTTTCTTTGCTCTTCGACATTTCGGTGAATCTTTTTCTGAAACACTAGACATATCGAAGGCTTTCAATAGAGTCTGATACAAAGATTTAATTTCTAAACTTACCACATGCGGTATCTATCCATCTCTCAGTAACCTTTTTCCTGAGTTCCTTTTCGGTCGTTCTATAATTGCTGCTGAAGAAGGACACTGTTCATCCTTTAAATCTACCAGCAGTGGGTTCCTCAGAGTTTTGGTCCTGTAGCACTAGCTCTTTTTCTTCTTTTCATTAATGATATCCTATTTGTTACTTCTTCATCTATCTACTCTTAGGCTGATGACTCCACCTTTCATTATTCCTTCCAATTGAAATACGATTCCAATTTGATGCTAGGAGACAAGTTTTTTAGCAACTGACCTCTGAACTTTTTCGTTTCTCTAGTTGCGTCATTGCAAACATGATTGTGTTTCACGCCTCCAAAACACAACTCATTCATCTATCTATTTGACATAATCTTCCACACAATATCTTCTAAAACACACAAACCAAATTTTTTTTCTTAATATTGTTGGTGCTTCCTTTTCTAGTGATCTTTCTTTTGAAGGAATATACTATTTTTCTTTCTAAACAAATTTCTTAAAAGATGAGTGTTCTGAGGTGCATCCGAACTTCATTTCGCTTTGTTTTTATGGCGTTGCTCGTACTTGTTTAGTGTATGAATCATATATCTGTTGTGGTTTCACATATACTGCAGTCCATAATAAAGTGGAGTCTAGGATTTGACTTGTCAACTCTCCTGCTCTCACTAACTCTCTCCTGTCTCTTTCTAGCAGTAGAACTGTTGCACCACTCTCATTTTAATATCGCTATTACAATGGACGCTTCACCTCTGAACCATTCAGTTGCATACCTCTTCCTTTGAGGAGACCTTGCAAGACTCGACTTTCTACACAGTCTTTCACCCTTTCTCGTCCAACCTTCTAATTCTAGAAACCTCTCTGCTCACTCTCACTGATAAACTCTCTAACACAATCCCTTTATCTATTTTTTTCAACTTCCTTTGACTTGCACCCTTTTTAAAGTCGTGTATCTGGGCATGGCGGCATTTGAATCAACTCCGTTTTATGGTTTCTCCAAATTTGGTGGTAGTATTTCTTGGGTCTATGGCCTTTGCTCACAGGAGTATATATATATATATATATATATATATATATATATATATATATATATATATATATATATATATATATATATATATATATATATATATATATATATATATATATATATATATATATATATATATATATATATATATATATATATATATATATATATATATATATATATATATATATATATATATGAACCATAGTTATAACAAACAAATTAGGGTGAAAGCCTATTAAATGACAACATATCAGCCCAACTTGACACACTTTAACGCGAGTTGAATTCTCTTTGTTTCATCGCGCAATATCCGGTTACATCTTTCTGTTTGCGAAGTCATCAGCGTCATCCATGTATTTTTGACACATAAACAACGTCATCCATGTTTTTTAAGCATTTGGGAACTGGGAAGCGACATCCATTTATTCAATAACTTGTGTCGAAATCTTCGTCTTATTTTTTTTTTATTTTCGATTTAAATTTCAAAACTGTTATAAAAATAGAAAAACAGAAGTTATTATTAGATATTGTAACAGTTACTGTTTATAAAATAAAAAAAAAGAGGCTGAAAATTAGTTCTTTATTTTATTGTGAAATTTAAAAATGTCCTGAACAACCTTTTTAGATTTTTTATTTCATGCTTATCTCTCTCTCTCTCTCTCTCTCTCTCTCTCTCTCTCTCTCTCTCTCTCTCTCTCTCTCTCTCTCTCTCTCTCTCTCTCTCTCTCTCTCTCTCTCTCTCTCTCTCTCTCTCTCTCTCTCTCTCTCTCTCTCTCTCTCTCTCTCTCTCTCTTTCTTCATTTGTTTTCTAAGATCAAATTAACATACAGTATAAAATTAACAAACAATCCTTAACACACTATTTACATTCAAACA
>SEYY01012508.1:15000-17500 GCA_009176605.1 Armadillidium nasatum
ATATATATATATATATATATATATATATATATATATATATATATATATATATATATATATATATATATATATATATATATATATATATATATATATATATATATATATATATATAAGAGGGAAGACGATGCTTCTCCCGAAACAATGCAGGTAACCCTCATTCAAGCACCCCACGGAGTGTTAGATTTGTCTGTATCATTCCTCTGTACTCCGTTACCCTCTGGTTCGTCCTCTTGGCGCTTTATCTTCTCAGAGATTATCTCTAGCGTACTCCCGAACTTGCACTTGAGTCCCTCAAATTCCCACCTCTTTTCCCTTTTTTCAAATGTCCCCCCACAGATCTACAAGCATATACTCAAACATTATCCTTTTTTAAAACAGTAATCTGCTTAGGGGATGTTTCGAGGGGGGGCATCCAAACAATGCTCCTCATCCATTCATTATCCACCCCTCACCCCATCATCCCTTGGAGGTTGTTGGCCTCTTGTGATGGAGTTGGTGCACCAAGACTTAGCTGCCCAAATGTTCTTATGCAATGTCTTGATTTTTCATTTATTTCTGCATCATTAGCAGCCTTTGCACTAAGTTTCAATTTGCTGAACACTACCCTCCCCTTCAGGACTTCACTTTTTGTTCTTGATCGAAATTAAGGTGCTTGAGCATTCCAATAGAAAACTATTCTCTGTTTCCTCTTTCTGTCTCTTTTTTTCTTTTTTAACGATGTTGTTTGTTCTCTTGTCTTTAATTCCGAATTTTCTAAATTTTCAACTTTGACTCTGAGGCCAATTTTAAGATTAAATTCATCTTCTCTGTTTATTTATCTAACTCTACTGACTACCCTAAATACTTCGATTATCTAAGCTTCAGAATAAAGTACGCTCTTTCATCTTCCCCTTTCTCTGAAATAATAATATTCTTTGTGCTTCCTTTCCTCGTAATCTTTCTTAGAAGGATCAAATTATTTCTCTTTTTAAATAAGCTTCTAAGAGGTATGGTGTTCAAAAGCACCTTAAGAATTCCTTCACGCCACCTCAGTTGCTTATTCTTTATAGGGTTGTCGTTCGTCCCTGTACAGTGTATGACTCAAATCTGGGGGTGGTTCCTCTGACACAGCTCTCCTTCAAAAAGTGGAACCTAACTCTTTCGCTCTCACAAACTCTCTTCAGGCTTTTTCTACAGTCACATACATCCTTCATTGCAAAGAGCTCGTACGACACGCCTTTCTATACAGTCTTATCTTATTTCTGTCCAACTGTGACTCCAGACTTAATTAATATGAGCAATTAATACTACATTTACTCTACTGGTAAAATCTGGAACTAACTCTCTTTATCTATTATCCCAAATAACTTTGACTTTCACACTTTCTACTAATGCTGTGAATTTAAGTAGACCTTTTATCTTGAAAATTTTCAGCTCTGTGAGAGTTTGATATCTCTAGCCTTTCCCTTCCAGAGGGGACACACACACGTACTTATATATATATATATATATATATATATATATATATATATATATATATATATATATATATAATATATATATATATATATATATATATATATATATATATATATATATATATATATATATAGAAATAAAGCAGTTAAAATTGTTTTCAAATAATAATTTAAGGAAGCATATGTGCATCATATATTTATATATTTCATAATTCAAAAAACTAACATAAAGACCATAAAATTAAAACAAGCAAAAAGAGAAATACTCTAGATCTGTTTTGCTTTTATTGTGCTTTCAATGTCAAAATGCAGATCAGTGTCTTAATGAGGAACCTTGAGCATCATATTTGCATCGGTTGCAAATGGAGATAACAAACCATTCTAAAAACAGGTTTAATCTGTGCGTGATATATATATATATATATATATATATATATATATATATATATATATATATATATATATATATATATATATATATATATATATATATATATATATATATATATATATATGTGCGTGTGTGTCCGTGTGTCCGTGTGTGCTTGCGCGTGTGTATATGTGTATGTGTCCACTGGTGACCTGGAGTTGGTTTGCACCGCTTCGCGCAAACAAGCTGTTAAAACTTTTTTCAGGAAAGCTAAACAGTTCCTAAATCTTTTTATTATTTAATCAAACAGGAAAAATAACAGGTTCCTAACTCTTAACAAGCAGAGTACCGGTTTTGTTAAACATTTGCTTTGTTTTAAAAAGGTAATGTATGAGTAAGCGCTTGTAAATTCGGAGGAACATGTGAAGAAATTAGGTGAGAGGTAATGGCAGCATAGGCACTCCAATATGAGATGAAGGTACACTGGAGCCCCTCTAAGAAGGTGAAACCCGAAAAGGAACGAACCAAAGGGCAACGGAGTGAAACGGAATGGTTTAGCTGTCTAAAGGTCTACCGACTCTAGCCCATCCTATATATATATATATATATATATATATATATATATATATATATATATATATATATATATATATATATATATATATATATA
>SEYY01012508.1:22500-25000 GCA_009176605.1 Armadillidium nasatum
CTCTTATCTTCCACCTCAAATTAAATCCAACGATAATATATATATATATATATATATATATTATATATATATATATATATATATATATATATATATATATATATATATATATATATTATATATATATATATATATATATATATATATATATATATATTATATATATATATATATATATATATATATTAATAAATAAAATAATAACAACATTTTTAAATAAAATTATCTTTTTCCCTATAATAACTTTTACCAAGTAATTGAAAATATAGTTTCTCAGTCACGCAGCGCGCCCAGGTACGATTATGTAAGCGAAAGGAAAACTATTATACTTAAGGAAATAATAGGAGCGTAGAGATATTTAATATCAAAACGTAGAAGGGGGAGAATGGAAATCATCTATCCACAATCAGTATATAATTTTAGAAACTTATATTATCTTAATGTATATATATATATATTATATATATATATATATATATATATATATATATATATATATATATATATATATATATATATATATATATATATATATATATATATATATATATATATATATATATATAAAGTCAAATGTGGTTAGTGATTAGGAAGAGAAATCTTCTCCGGTTACATTCATTGACGTTGCTCGATTTTAATTTTAATTGCATCAATATCAATGCGAATACGAGAGAGAGAGAGAGAGAGAGAGAGAGAAGAGAGAGAGAGAGAGAGAGAGAGAGAGAGAGAGAGAGAGAGAGAGAGTGGAAAAATCCTTAATCCGAAATCTTTAATTAAATTTATCATAGAAACTATATTTATTTCTTTAAAATTGAAAACGTTAATCTTACCCATAGATGGATATTATTATTATTATTATTATTATTATTATTATTATTTATTATTATTATTATTATTATTATTATTATTATTATTATTATTATTATTATTATTATTATTATTATTTATTATTATTATTATTATTATTATTATTATTATTATTATTATTATTATTATTATTATTATTATTATTATTATTATTGTTATTATTATTATTATTATTATTATTTATTATTATTATTATTATTATTATTATTATTATTATTATTATTATTATTATTATTATTTATTATTATTATTATTATTATTATTATTTATTATTATTTATTTATTATTATTATTATTATTTATTATTATTATTATTATTATTATTATTATTATTATTATTATTATTATTATTATTATAAATCCAATCATGAAAAGTGAATGACCGAACTGTTTGCATGTAAAGGGGTTATGAGAAAGTAAGTTTAGATTACTATAGATAGACTGGATGAAGATTCAAAAGTGGAGGAAAAATATATGAATGTTCAGGTTTTTAGTGATATAGAAAAGGAAGTGATAGAAGGAGATATAAGTGAATACAGTTAATTGAGAATTTAAGGAGGTTGCAGTCAATAGAACAAAATGTTAGAAGGTTTGTGGAACGAAGATGCTTTTATGTCGAGAGAGAATAACGTATCTCTTCAAGGGAAGATTTAGGTATTAACAGTCGTTAAATCTTATTAATTTAATTCAGGAGTTAATATTAATTAACGCTTCCGAAGTTACTTGATGTATGTCACATTTTCACCAGCGGCTGTATTCCCACAGAACATGTCCATAAATTCCCCACATATGTGATGAACAAATTCTGACATTTGATCTATAGCTATTACAAAGATAATCATAAGTCCTAAATTGAGAATTAAACCATTCTTCGAAAACAGTTGACTGAAGAAAGATTGGAAAAAGACAATTTGATTAAATTCTTATTGATTAAAAGGAGCAGATAAATTAATTCAACTGTTGATGCACCAAAGAAAGTATAAATAAGCTGAATACATCGCAGTTGACAGCTTAGATTAAACTATAAAGTAAAATAATTGACCAAAATAGAGCAGTTAAGATGTTTTTTTTTCGTAAGACATTGCTTTATTGCTTTTATTGAATGAGAGATAAATAAATCCTGGGCATATAATGGTAAAGAGGAAGGATGTTTAGACTATGACTTCTGGCTAGTAGTGGCCCTCATCTCAAAGTTTCCTATAAAAAAAATTTAAATTTGACATAACAAAATAGACCATAGGTAACCTATAAATACGGGCGGTCTCTTTTAATTTAAACAATCATATTTTTACGGAGTAAAGATTTTACATGACTTCGAATTCAGAAACGATTTCCTGTGAGAGATGGAAATGCAAAAAGTATATTTTTATTTAGAGATATTTGACCTTCCCTGATGTTAACACGTTGATATTGTAATCATCATTGTGTTTTGCTCTGAGATTCTTCAAATATTAGATAACTAACAAAAATGAATCATATGCTGCTAGCTCTAGAGCATTCAGAATGTCTTGTAAGTTGCTCTAAGTCATCAATTTTCTGATATAAAAATGACTGCACTCAAATTTGCGTCGCTTTCTACGTCACCAAATTTTCCTTCTTGACAAGGTTCTCTTATGATGAACATGCTTCCAGC
>SEYY01012508.1:35000-38197 GCA_009176605.1 Armadillidium nasatum
GAGTATGCATCGCATGTCTGTGGTGGTTCCGTTACACTCACACAACCTTCCTTGGAAAAGTGGAGTAAATAATAATAATAATAATAATAATAATAATAATAATAATAATAATAATAATAATAATAATAATAATAATAATAATAATAATAATAAAATAATAATAATAATAATAATAATAATAATAAATAATAATAATAATAATAATAATAATAATAATAATAATAATAATAATAATAATAATAATAATAATAATAATAATAATAATAACGATTGTCTCTAATCTTTTTCTTGCTGTTGAATGATTCCATCACTCCTTATTCTGTCTCTCTTATAACAAACTATTCTTCCAAAATCTCTAAGCTCATACCAACTCCTTTGAGGAGAGCTGGTACGATTCGTTGCTGCCTCCAGACTTAACAGCTATGCTCATTCTTACATTTACTCTTCTGGTAAAAATCTAGAACTATATATATATATATATATATAATATATATATATATATATATATATATATATATATATATATATATATATATATATATATATATATATATATATATATATATATATATATATATATATATATATATATATGAGAGAGAGAGAGAGAGAGAGAGACCTATCACAATTGCAAGATAAATTTTTCCTAATTTTTGTATATTGTATATGTATATTTTTTAAGCGTAATAGATTCTTTACATACAAATGTACATATTTCCGTTTTTTACGTCTCACAATTCGGAGAGTAATACATATTTGTAAATTTTTCCCTTGGTTTCTAAATTTAGATTCAATTTTAACGTAGGAATGCTCGATACATAAAAATATCGATACTATTAGTTCAAAACTATTAATAGGACCTATATCGATTTTGATGAATATCGTGTATCATGTATATGATGTTTACAGAAAATTTTAATTATTATTATAAATATATTTTTAAAAGAAAATTAGAAGGATTATTATTCATTAGATTTTTACAATTTTACTTAAAAAAGATATGTAAAAAAAAAAAAAAAAAATTAATGGAAAAGTGGGGAAGTTATATACTTTTCAATAATAAAAAAATATATATTAAAAGAATATAAAAATATATGATCCCAGTATAATAAAAGTAAAACACCAGAGTTAATATGATTTACAGGTGATCATTCTTCCACATATAATATTATTTCCTATACAGATGCAAGCAAGTCAATTTATGGTACTGTTTATATTTACCAAATGAAATTCATAAAAAAAATTTCATTTTTTATGTGGTAAAAATAAAATTATTTCAAGTACAAATAGTTGCAGATCAATCCCTGTTTTAGAACTGCTGTGAAATTTCTATATATATATATTATATATATATATATATATATATTATAAATATAATATATATATTATATATATATATATATATATATATATATATATATATATATATATATATATATATATATATATATATATATATATATATATATATATATATATATATATATATATATATATATATATATATATATATATATATATATATATATATATATATATATATATATCCCATGAACGTATAATGGAAATGATTGAGAATTTAAATAATACATTTTGTCCATTAAAAATAAATGAGTTGCATGTTTGCACCGACTCTACACTGCAAAAATTTGTCCTAACGATTCGTTGGGACAAGTGACAAAAATGTCATAGTAAAATCTTCAATAGAAAAAAGACATGTTACGCAAAAGAAAGTCGCTTCACCGATTTATTTCCTTATAAGAAAATAATTGACAAAAAATTTGTTGTGACATTTTTGCCCCTTGTCCCAACGATTCGTTAGGACAAATTTTTTTCAGTGTTTGATTACTTTAAACTGGTTAATAAATAAAGTACAATAATTTGATAAAATAGAAAAGAAAGGATCTATTATTAATAACCAATTAAATTTTATTGAACCTGCATGTGAAAAACATCCTATAACTTTTCACCATTGTAACTTCTTTGAACCCAAGTGATTTTGTAACTAGGTGTGTTTCATATAAAGTTTTAATTAAAACCAATTTCTTAACAGGTCCCATATTAGATAATAATAATAATGAAAGTTTAAGAGTTAAAGTTCGTAACCCTTTATATAATTGTATTTCTGAAAATTTTAAAATATTTAATATTCAACCTTGTTTTCATGTACCATTATTTAAATTAGGTTTTCTTCTTTCAATAAACTTTGTAATGTTTCACATTTCGTAAAAAAAAATCTATTAGCAACTTAAAAATAAAAGTATATTTGAAAAATTTAAATTTGTTCCCAAACTGTGGTCCAAAATCAACTCTCCTTCCACTCAACCTCAAACGCTACAATTTATTGAAAAGAATAATTAGACACAACATGTATTTGGAAAGGTTGGGGACAGCGTTGATGAGTGATAAAGGCATAGACTAAGCATACTCTGAATAAAAGCCCAAACATTTCTGTTACCCAAATTAAACAAAAAATTCAGTATTTTCTTTTCGAACTCTATTATTATATATAGAATATTTTACTTAATAAGGAAACAGGAAAAAGAGGAAAAGCGAAAAGGAAATTATTCTTCCGTTATTTCGCCCCCTCTTAATCACTTCCTCCTCATTCATTCTTGTATATTACACATAGAAAAATACCACATACATGTCCGTTTTTTAAAAGTATACACCTTTGATTAAATATTGATAAAGGTAGAAACAATTGCTTGATAAAAAAAAAATATCGAATATTCGTTACTGAGGAAACTATTGATATATCGGTGGAAAAAAATATAATCGAAATTTATCGATATATTCCTTAAAATACATTCATATCGATATATATCGACTGTGTTCGAGCGTCCCTACGTCAGTGTGTCTCACGATTTTGTAGTAGTAGGATTGTTTATGTATACTTGGTGCGAATTTGCTTGAACAAGTGAGCGTGTTACAAAAAAAAAAGTTTATATATATATATATATATATATATATATATATATATATATATATATATATATATATATATATATATATATATATATATATATATATATATATATATATATATATATATATATATATATATATATATATATATATATATATATATTATATTATATATATATATATATATAATATATATATATATATATATAATATATTATATATATATATATATATATATATATATATATACTATATAATATATATATATA
>SEYY01012510.1:12500-17500 GCA_009176605.1 Armadillidium nasatum
TTCATCAATTCTACTTACATTCAGGTATTAAAATACAAATTTACAGTCCCATAATTAACACTGGAAGGAATGCCAAATATTTAATTGCAAATGACATTCCTATCAGCAATTTGAAATATTATATTTCTTTAAATTATTTTACATAATATATTGCAAATCTCCTACCGCATGAACATAGAATTAGGAAATTTACAGTTCAAAAGGAAAGTAACCATTATAGTGCGTCAGGTTAGCTCTGAGGATTAAATTTTTTAAAACCTTTTATAAAATTCTTCAGTAAGTACTGAATAGTTATGAAAATGTGCTTAATACGAAGCAATGGTGTAGAAGATATGGAGTTTATATTGAAGGTTCGATATAAGTGGGAAATAAATACGGATAGGTGGTTAGAGGTTGAGAGATTATCTCATCACAATACAAAATTCATATAGGATGGCATCGAAAATGTAAATTATAAAGAGAAAATGCACTGAAACTTTAAATCAGTAAAAAAGATTGAAGCGAATTGACACAAATAATATGTATGTAAATTGTTGGTGAGAGTCTTTGAAAGATAGAATGAGACTTGCAAAGAGGAATTGAGAAAGAGAGAGAAAGAAGTAGTGCTTTAATATAAATTTTATGTTCCTGGAATGAGGTGAATTCGACAAAGGTGAAAGAATATGTAAAGATTCATGTTAGAAAGAGCATTAAAAAGTAAAAATAAGGGAGAGAATTTTAAAAGTTGAAAGAAGATGTGAATTGAAGAAAAGAAGTAGTAGAATGAAAAACAAAGAGTAGAAGGTAAGAACAGTAAGTTTGAGTAGTAAGGGGAGCGACTTCGACAGGTGCCAGATTTAGCTACTTTTCAAAAAATCTGGCAACCTGTCCCTAACAGGTCTTTTCTGCATTTGCGTGCAATGCTGCATTCTCAGGGACCTTTCTGACCTTTTCTTTGTTGGTTCACGGACCCGCGCGGACCCACGGACCCCGGACCCCAAGATTCGAGTCAATTTCAGCTGGTCTGAACCGCTAAGAAAATGGTCAGGAAAGAGAGTGAACTGAACGTAGCGATTTTGCAAACTCAGGCAACTTCCTGATACCATTTTTGGAGGGTTCACGGGGCTCCCGCGGGGCCCCTTCCCAAGACTTGAGGTCAATTTCAATGGGATGACTTACTACTATCGTTGCACTCTCTTGCATTTTCGATTTAACGAATGCAACAAAACTTCGACTGGCTGACAGGCTGACTGGCTAGCTGGCTGGCTGGCTGGTTGACTGGCTGCGTATGAGTGTCTTGTTTATCAACGAAGTGCTTTCCAATAATTAATTAAACAGGACTTTAATTATATTAAATATTTATCAATACTTAATATCATATATATATATATATATATATATATATATATATATATATATATATATATATATATATATATATATATATATATATATATATATATATATATATATATATATATATATATATATATATATATAATAAATAAATATATTATATATATATTTATATATATATATATATATATATATATATATATATATATATAATATATATATATAATATATATATATATATATATATATATATATATATATATATATATATATATATATATATATATATATATATATATATATATATTATATATATTATATATATTATATATATATATATATATATATATATATATATATATATATATATATATAATATATATATATATATATATATATATATTATATATATATATATATATATATATATATATTATATATATATATATATATTATATATATATATATATATATATATATATATATATATATATATATATATATATAATATATATATATATATTATATAATATATATATATATATATATATATATATATATATATATATATATATATATATATATATATATATATATATATATATATATATATATTATATATATATATATATATATATAAATAATACATATATCAAGAAAATTGGAAGTTATAGGAATTCACTAGTATGTGTAAAAATTTAAACATTTGTAAATTCCTTGAGAAATATGAGGTTTTGTAGATTGCCCAACCCGTTATAAACATTTAATTTTTTTACATACCTTACTTGATAAATGTCTGATTTTATAATCTGTTATTTAAAGAATACTTCAAGAGAAAGGAGATTCTTCCACATAAAGGTAACTCAATTAAATTCAAAAGAACTCTCCATTCTTTCTATTAGTTCTACTTATATTCAGGTATTAATATGCAAATTTACAGGCCCATAATTAGCATTGGAACGAATGAAAAATATTTAATTGCAAGTGATATTAATATTAGCAGTTTGAAATATATTTCTTTAAAATATTTAAAATAAAATATTGAAAATCTATTACCGCATTAATATAGAATTAGGAAATTTACAATTTAAAAGAAAGTACCAGTATAGTACGTCAAGTTAGTTCATAGAATTAAATTTTTAAAACCTTTTATAAAGTTTTCCAGCAAGCATTGAATAGTTTTGAAAATGTCCTTAATACGAAGCAATGGTATTGGAGATATGGAGCATGTATTCAAGGTTCGATATAACTTGGAAGTAACTAGGGGTACGTGGTTAGAGGGAGAGAGATTATCTCATCATAATACAAAATTCATATAGGATGGCATCGAAAATGTAAATTATAAATACAAAATGCACTGAAACTTTAAATCAGTAAAAAAGATTGAAGAGAATTGACACATAATAATATGTATGTAAATTGTTGGTGAGAGTCTTTGAAAGATAGAATGAGACTTGCAAAGATGAATTGAGAAAAAAAGAGAAAGAAGTAGCGCTTGAAAATAAATTATAGGTTCCTGGAATGATGTGAATTCAACAAGGGTGAAAGAATATGTAAAGATTCAGTGTTAGAAAGAACATTAAAAGGTAAAAGTAAGGGAGAGAATTTTTAAAGTTAAAAGAAGACGGGAATTGAAGAAAGGAAGTATTAGAGATAGAAAAACAGAGTAGAAGGTAAGAACAGTAAGTTTGAGAGAGATAAATCAGCTTCATTGAACGCAGTTTTAATTAAGTCAATATAGATATATTCCTGGTGTTTGGAATTTAGAGAAACTGAGTCAGAGAGGAATTGAAAGAGAGATAGATTGGGCAGTAAAGGGAGATAGGGAGTTGGAGAGATAGGTAAGAATGATGGATAAATATGAGCATACATTAAGATGAAATAAAATATAATATATATATATATATATATATATATATATATATATATATATATATATATATATATATATATATATATTATATATATATATATATATATATATATATATATATAATTTTTTTTTTATTTTATATTTTTTAAAATAATAAAAAATAAAAAATATAAAAATTAAAAGTTTAAATATTTTTCAAAGCACAAAAGATTAATTTTACAATTGCTTCTAATAATATTTTGAGTTTTTATTTTTTATGTGTTAATTTATAAAAGTTTACCTATAGTAATTGTAAATTTTTTTTTTTTTTTGAGGTTTACATGATAAAAGTTCAAGAGTTTAAAGAATGAATATAAGGAAATTAAATTTTATAAAAAAGTTAAATATAAAAGGGTAAAATTTAAACTCTATTTACGTCAGACTCGAAAATTTGGAGTAATTTTAGATGAAGATTTACAAACATTGAAGAGTTGCTTAAAACGTTTAGGTAAAAAGAAATAAAAAAAGCTTCGTTAATAACACGATTACTTTCTTCAAACAATTATTTTCAGAAAGGAAACTCAAAGGAAAGGAAACACAAAGAAAAAGAAAGAAGAAGCAAAGCAAAGGAAAGGAAGCTCAAAGGAAAGGAAGCTCAAAAGAAAAGAAGCGCAAAGGAAAGGAAGCTCAAAGGAAGGGAAGCACAAAGAAAAGGAAGCTCAAAGGAAAAGAAGCAACAGAAAGGCACAAAGGAAAGGAAGCTCAAAGGAAAAGAAGCTCAAAGGAAAAGAAGCTCAAAGGAAAAGAAACACTCAGGAAGGGAAGCACAAAGGAAGGAAGCACAAAAAAAAAGGAAGAACAAAAGAAAGGAAACACAAAGAAAAAAGAAGCACTTAAAAAGAAAGCACAAGTAAAAGAAGCACCAAAGAAAAGAAGCACAAATCAAAATAATTGTTGAACGTTTAATATTTTAAAAATATAAGTTAATAACGATAAAAAAACAAGCTTGCTTTTGTTGTTTTCCAGAAAGCATGAGAAGCCTTTTTTCATGTAAAGATTTTATAATTTTTATTTCCAAAACGTTGCCAAAATTTTCAAATATAATATATTAAACAAAAAAATCTTGCTGGAGTAAATTCAGATTTAATATAATATATATATATATATAATATATATATATATATATATATATATATATATATATATATATATATATATATATATATATATATATATATATATATATATATATATAATATATATATATATATATATATATATATATATATATATATATATATATATTATATATATATATATATATATATATATATATATATATATATATATATAATATATATATATATATATATATATATATATATATATATTATATATATATATATATATATATATATATATATATATATATATCTATATATATATATATATTATTATATATATAAAACAAACAACCTTTAAGATATCTTATTGACTACTAGGCTATGGCGATTCAAAAGGAAATCGCATTGGAACTGCTCATATCTAAGTCATGATGTTAATAGAAAGGAGTTCCAGACCGGTATATCAATATATATATTATATATATAATAGTAATATATATATAATATATATATATATATATATATATATTATATATATATATATATATATATATATGTAATATATATATATATATATATATATATATGTATATATGTAGTGTGTGTGTGTGTGTGTGTGACACTTTGCTATCCATCGATACACACGGTCAAATAATTTCTGGATGTCTCTATAGAAGTTATTTGTAATG
>SEYY01012511.1:2500-7500 GCA_009176605.1 Armadillidium nasatum
GAAGACCTCATATAGGAGAGGACAGAATGACATTGACAGATGATACTAGAGGAGGGAAAAAGGAAGAGGAACCAGAGAGATTATTTGATTTTCTACGGAAAATAGATTTTGCACAATTCCGGAATGATGTATAAGATGCATGAGTTTCTGGAGTTTGAAGAAGACGGTAATCTCTGAATTCAACATCCCTGCGGTTAATTGCTGTAGAACAAGCAGAGTTAAACCATGAATTATTAGGTTTTGTTGAAGGAAAAAGTATGGAATGAACCCCTGCATGCCAGAAAGAATAACCTCAGTTACGCTCTCTGCACACTCAGTGGGACCCCTTCCACGAAAACAGTAATCATTCCATTGGGAGATCAGAGAAATACAACCGCAAATCAGACCAGTTATGCTAGAAAAGTGCTAGAAAAGTCTAAAGATTAGGTTAGTTTTACTAAGGAAACAAAAATTATCTATTCACAAATTCATTAATTTTTACATGCAAATATATATAATATATATATATATATATATATATATATATATATATATATATATATATATATATATATATATATATATATATATATATATATATATATATATATATATATATATATATATATATATTATATATATTATTCTCGTTTATATATATGCCCAATGATAAGATCAGAAAAAGGCTTCATATAAATGTTCCCTGATTGAAAATGGAAATCTTAAAATTACGTAAAAATTTTAAATGACACAGCTTGACATGATAGGATTTGCTAAGAGATAATAATAATAATAATAATAATAATAATAATAATAATAATAATAATAATAATAATAATAATAATAATAATAATAATAATAATAATAACTTATATATATATTATTTTTATTATTATTATTATTATATATTATTATTAACAATTAATTAATAACAATTATTAATTATTATAAAAATTAATAATAATTAATAATATTATAATTATTATTATTAATTTATTAAGAAAAGAAGAAAAAAGAAGAAAAGAAGAAAAAAGAAAAGAAAAAAAAAAAGATTTGATAAGTTTTGATGCTTACATATTGTTAGTAATAAAATATTTATCTTTGTAGGTAAATATGGATTGTTTGAAATAAACTTTTGACTCATAGGAAGAACTCATAATCCTGGCAAGCCCTTTAAAGGAAAAATTTTTAATGATACATATGTATCCTTATTTTGTATATTATTGTAAATTATTCTTTTTTAAAAACTGAATAATAATTTTTCTATTTCAAGAACAAAATTGCTCGAAATCTTCTGAAGTTTCTTCAACAAAATCTATGAAAACTTCTTATTTCTAATGAGATAAGTTGGAGCAATTGTACGAAATCATTCTGTGGATCTTGGCCTTTTATATAATTTTTACTTTAACCTATTTCAAGATATATAATTAAAATGTTCATATTTATATTAAAAAGTTTGTATTGTAAGTCTAATTTGGATAACCTTTCGTATACCATATGTTATGTTTTTGGCGAATAAGTTGCGATATATACTACGTTGAAATATGCATTGCTAACTAAAGTTGGCAACATGTAGAACATAGAAACATGGATTTATTTATTTATTTATTTATTTATTTATTTATTTATTTATTATTTATTTATTCAAAAATTTCAGAACAATGAAATGAATATAGTAATAATCAATACTTAATATTGATTCTTATTAAATATTCACATAAAAGGATAGTTTTATGATTCTTTGGAAAATATTTAGCTGCCTATCACCAATACTCTCCTTGAAGTATTCACAAAATCTTAAATATTGAATATTTTATTTACTATTCAACCAAAATATATTTAGAGAAATATATAAAGATAAAAATATAAAATTATAATTATTATAGCTACCAAATATAAATGGTTTTCTGTTATGGATAAATAAAAGATTGTTTTTAATGGTTAACTATAGTATTTTGTAAATTCTACTTTTTCAGCAAGGATTAGAGTTTAACTATATTTAACTATTAATATTTAACAAGTGATATACTTGAAACGGATGCTTGAAATTTATTTAATTATGTTCATATTATTTTTCATAGTAACAATTTACACTGCGTCTTTTCGGACTCTAGAAGCACTTAGATTAATTGTAATATGTAAAACAAATGATCTTCTTGCATAACTTAATTCATTTAATTTTCATTTGAAAAAAGAAAATGGTACTCTCACTCCTATGATTTAACAAAAAAATTAATTTGCTCTTATAACGCTATTTTCCACAGATTAATCTTCATTTCATAGGCATTAATTCCTATTTCCATCACATTATTTTTTACTTATAGAGATAAACTCCCAACGCTGCTCATATTCTTCCGTAAGTGCGCAGAATGCAATTCCTGGTAGGTAAACCAGACTGGACTACAACTCTGTTTGCAGATTCACAAGCATCTCGAGATCTCTTTTCAAACCCTTCTTCCATTTACTACTCCCGAACACTAAGCTATACGCAGCCACGCTCACTCTCTTGATCACCTCTTTCGCCAATCTGACTTCAGCATGATACCGATAGAAAGATTCTAGAATACAATAAAGCAACTTAAACCTTACCTAAACCCTGCATCGTCTTCAACTCCTCTTCTCATCGCTTGACATTCCCCTTATACATTTGCTCATTTGGTAAAAATCAGTGATCGTACGGGATTGAGAATTATTCGGGATCGGGATCGGGATTATGATTATTTTCGGGATCAGGGATCGGGATCAAGATCTTGATTTTTATCAATTTATTGGCTTCGACTGTCCACGGTCACTATTTATTTACAATAGTGGCAAACCAGGAAGCCCCTCATAGCGGTGAAGCTGCAGGTTTTATTATTATTATTATTATTATTATTATTATTATTATTATTATTATTATTATTATTATTATTATTATTATTATTATTATTATTATTATCTAATAAAAATAAAACGTGTGACATTAATTCATTAAAATTACTAACCCCGCCCCTCAAGTGTAATTTGTGCTGTGCAATTTGGGATACAAAAAAGACTTTATTTAAATTATAAAAATGAACTTAGATCGTTAACGTTTTTGATAACATTCTTTTCATAAGATTCCTTTTAGTCTATTAATAATAACATTCCTTATTTCCTTTTAGTTAGTCTTCTTGATCGCGCAGTCGTTGTCTTCGTTGCCGCTTGACTGCAGTAATATGTATAGAGCTCAGCAGCCAATTGATATTCATGTCCTGTGTATAATTGTTTGTTTATGAACTCCCTGTTCTCCTTGAGTTATGACAAAGTTCTATTGTCCACTTCCGCGAACATTGTAATTTAACATGATGAGCATCTCTGCATTCTGTGGCAGAAATCGAGAGCGCGTGTCAGTAATCATGCATTAACCAATTTTGAATTGTCATTCAGAAAAAACGCTACTCAGTGGTGTAGCGAGGATACGTTGAGCAACGTGAGTCAGATTTGGAAAAATCTTATTTTTCATCTTCCAATAATTGATGTTGCTCTTTTTTCTCCGATTCTAAAACTTTTCGTTTCTGAAGATTTTTGCGTAATTCAAATTCCATTTTATGCTTCAACAGCAAATGTACATTCATCCCTTTTGTCGAACCGCTACTCAACTTGATGTTTGCGGTTGATGTACCTCTGCATGGCTTCAGTTGTTCAGTTGAAAAACCCCAATGCCCTTCCCCGTGCTGTGCTGTTCAAAGTACTGCCAAAGTACTGTCAGATCTAGAAGATGAAAAGAGGGTTTGCTGTTTCACGCGTGTGTTGGTGCTTGGCAATTATGATACTCTGACATTAAAATCGGAAATATTTGGTGCTGGTTGCACTTATTGAAATTTTATGAATATTCTTTGAAATATTTTAGCCAAATTACAAAATTCTTTCGCCATAAAAGCATCGGGATATCGGGATCAGAATACCGCGATTTTTAGGGATCCCAGTCTTTCGGGATTAAAATTTTCACATTGGGATCGGGATCAGGATTAAAATATCGTGATCCCGCTGAATCTGGATCGGGATTGGGACCAGGGATCCCGTACGATCACTGGTATATATATATATATATATATATATATATATATATATATATATATATATATATATATAATATATATATATATATATATATATGTTAAACTGGTCCTTATTTTTGAAGTTATTGTGTTTATATACAGGACCCCGTAGATTTGTTCCATATCATCTTAAATTATTCCATTCCAAATTTGAGGTCATTCGGGTAACAGTAACCTGTGCCCCTCGGGAGTCAAATGTTGTCGTCTTGTGGCAAATAATCTTTTTTAACTTGCTGCAGTTGTTATGCTGACTTGGGTGTGATAGTTCGTACGTTTTTATTCCTTGATTATACTTAATGTCCTGTCAGATGAAGTACAAAATGCACAGTAATCAGGAGTGTATTAAAATAATTTTCTTTTACATAATATTAGTGTTTTAATATATTTTTAAGTTATTATTAAAATTAAATATATTGCGGAAAGAACTGTTTCCCTTCGCTTCAGTGAAAAATCAAATGACCGGGAGTAAACTTCCCTCTTATTACATGTGTACAGTATATCATCACGAACTAAAAAGGCACTAAAAAAGAAAAAGAATTTGAAAGCAGTCTAGATAATCTGTTCGATATATTCCATGCATATGCAATGGATACGATCAAAATAGAGGAATATAGAAAGTTTTTACATATGCAGCGACAAAAAGGAAGTGTTGGTTGCATATTAGGTATAGATAAGAAGGTAACAGCCGAAAAAGTACAGAAGGCTGAATGAGTAGCAAAGGAATTAGAAAGAAGAGAAAATCACCTTTCGACCACTACAAGTTCAGGTTAGTGAAGTTATGTAATTCAATTTTAAATAACTAATATTTAACCAATTTACACTTGCTGTCAACCTGATGTTTCTTACATATTTTTTACAACACTATTATCTGTCATAATATCGAGGAATCTTAATTTGAAAATGTATATTTCAGAATGCTAATTATTTGTTATCCTTATCAGA
>SEYY01012511.1:12500-17500 GCA_009176605.1 Armadillidium nasatum
TTTGTATCATTTATACGTATGCGACTCTTTAAGCTGGAATAAACGGGTTATTATTTTTCAGTTTTTTTTTTTTTTTTTTTTTTTTTTTTTTTTTTTCACCACTGTTATAAAGGTCGGGAGTTGTTATCATTAATAGAAGGATTACATTACTAAAATGAACAACTTCTTTCAGACACAACAAAAATTTTAAAAATTAAACAAACGTCTTTAAAAACGTTTTAAAACTTGAAGATAGATAAATACTTACTACATTCTTATTTTAAGGTATATTTTAACAAAAATTACAAAAACCTCTTTACTTCTGGGTCTGTTGCAGTGTCTATACGGCCTTCCTAAAATACACAAACCTAATATTCCACTACGACCTATCCTTTCTGCTACTAACTCTCCAAATACAATCTTGCCAAATTTTTAGTTCCTATCTTAGATCCTCTAGCTAAAAACGAAATACCTTGTCAGACACCTTCGACTTTATCAATTGCCTAAATTCTTCTTCTTTTTGGCACTTGTTTCATGACAAGCTTTGATATGAATCTTTTATACAAATCTTCCTAATCTGAAACCTCAACATAATAACTAATGAATTATTTCACAAAATCAAAACATATGGGAATGGACTCTCCTTCACCAAATTTTAAAATATCTGTTGAAGTTTATTTCCTTTCGACGGAATATATAGCAAATTGATGGTATGCTTGGATCTCCTTAGTCCTGCTTTTGCAAATAGCTTCTCTGCTATTTGAAAAACAAAGGATCAGCAATGCCCCCCTCTATTCAAACCCCTTCTTTATCGCCGCTAAATATTGATGCTTCGTAGTTTTCAAGGAGAAAGATCATGCCAATATGTTTTTACATTATATGAATGAGAGACACAACAGCATGAGATTCACAATGGAACAAGAAGTTAATAATTCCATAACCTTTCTTGATGTTTATGTTACTCATATTAACAACATATTTAAAACATCTGTTTATAAAAAGCCTACTTCTACCTTTCTTGCTACAAACATTTTAGCAATAAACCTCTTAAGTTTATTCTATCAGGTCTAAGATCTAGAATTATAGAGCTTTAAAATTTGTTTGACTGGCATTTATTCCATACAGTATGAATTTATTAAAATTCTTTTCCATTAATTATTCCCTAAGTTCCAAGTGAAAAAAGTTAACGAGTTCTCGTTAATATATTTAGACCTACTCATCATTTTCTTACTGTGTCTAAAACAAAATATGTACTTAAAACTTTCGTTTATAGGATCACTTCATCACAATTTAACCCAAATATTACGTACTGAAAATACACCTCCTTGTGTTGCCAGATCTTTATTTTAATTATAACTCTCTCTCAATCATCTTCAGACACAAGGAATTTATCCCAATGCTTCTCAGATCCTCATTTATTTACTTATTTAAGTGTGCCAGCTGTAATGCGGCGTATGTAGGCCAAACTCTCTACAATTAAAAGTGAGGATTGATAAGCATAGAGGAGTTTCATTCAGAACTGACCTTCTCTTTCTCTCCTGAACACTCTACCATAAGAGACCATGGAGATACCCATCTTTTTCTTCTTCCATTCTCTATTCCACATACATCTCTCTTCTTGATCGTAGGATATTGGAAATTTATATATAAAAACTCAATGCCCATCTTAAATGAACAAGCTTCTATTGTCTTTTCACTCAATGAAGTCCTTTTTCCCAAAAAGTCCAGCCTTTTTATTTTTTTGGTGTTGCAAAATTTGACTTTTGTCTTGGTTTTTGTTTGTTAATTTAAATCAATATAATCTTACATTTTTATTATTTTATTGCAATTATATTATTATTTTAGCATTTATTTAAGTTAGTTATATTTGGTTAGTTTAAATTAAAATTTTTAGAACTAGATTGTGATGAAGACGGACCGCGTCAAGGTTTGAAACGTTCACAATATAATAAATGATATGTGGAACCTTGGTGTTGGCTTAACTTCTGTTTAGATTGAATTCACAGGAGCGAAGCTATCTCAACTTTTAAATAATATATATATATATATAGTATAATATAATAAATTAATATATAATATATATATTATATTTAATATATATATATATATATACTTGTGTATATGAAAAGAATCTCACATTCATCTAAAAAAAAGCAATGTTATATAGGTAGAGACTCTCTATTTACAATATAGAAAAAGATCAAAAGATACAATTAGCGAGTACCAAAAGATACATATTGAAATATCGAAAAAAAAATTAATTAATTAATAATTACTCACAGATTAAATTTTCTTCTTCGGAATAAAAAGAATCGATGGTTTTGCTCACATTGAAAACTTCACTGCTGAATTGCATACTTTTTTGACCAGCAATTCCAATTACTCTTTTATAAACTCTTGCATAACGGGAAACCTCAAAAAACGTATCCCCATATGATGTATTATACTAATATATATATATATATATATATATATATATATATATATATATATATATATATATATATATATATATATATATATATATATATATATATATATATATATATATATATATATATATATATATATATATATATATATATATATATATATATATATATTAATATATATATATATATATATATATATATATATATATATATAATATATATATAATATATATATATATTATATATATATATATATATATATTACTTTCGGTGGGAAAAGGACGGAGGACTAATAAATTTCTACCAGAGTTAGGGAGCAAGTCAGAAATCAGGTCAGCTTAAAAGGCCGACATGTCCCGATACAAGGCGTTTAAAGGGGTGTAAGTCATAGGATGTTGGACAAATAAATAAAGGGAGTGTGTTCCAAACTATTACCAGTAGGGTACATGTAAGACTGAGTATAGCGGTTAAGTCTAGAGTCGGAGAGTTGGACACAGAAAGGATGAGAGTGTGTAGAAAGGCGTGTCGCACAAGACCTTCTCGATGGTGGAGGTATTTGACCTGACAGTTCAGAAGAGCAGTGTCCATTAAATAGCGATAGTATAGTGACGCAACAGTTCGACGGGCAGAAAGAGACTGGAGAGAATTAGTGAGAGCAGGGCAATTGATAAGACGAAAAGCCATAGACTCCACCTTTTAAAGGAGAGTTATATTAGTGAACCACCCCAGATGTGTAAGGCGTACTCCATACATGAGCGAACAACACCCCTATAAAGAGCAAGCAACTGGGGTGGAGTGAAGAAATTTTGAAGGCGCCTCAGAACACCTAACCCCTTAGAAGCTTGCTTAGAGAGAGAAGTAATTCGATCTTTCCTAGAAATATCACGAGAAAAAGAAACACCGAAAATATTAAAGAGAAATGAAGGTTTGGGTTGTGTGTTTACGAAGAAGATATCATAGTTGTGTGGAAGATTGTGTCGAGAAGAGAGATGGAGGAATTGAGTTTCTGATGCACTGAAAACGACCATGTTTTCTTTGCCCCAATTTAAACTACGAGAAAGATCAAAGGTCAGTAGCTCCAATTCTACCCTCCTTGCATTTATTGACTTTTGTTTCACACACTACACTTTTTTTCAAAATTTCTTCTCTGTTTCACCACAAATCTTCATTGTCCTTTCTCCTCAGAGCCTCGGTGGTGTATAAATATTCAAATCCTGTATCCAATAATGGCTACATAAACTCCACCACCAGACTTCTGAGGTCACGTATTTGTTAACATATAGGTATTTCCTTCCACACATCTCTTCCTCTTATTTCACCTTCCTTTTCCAATATAAGACTTCCCACCCAAACATGTTACACTTACCCTTTACTTAAACACATCTCTATTCTGCACATTAACCAAGACCCTACCTCATTACGCATTCTGGATTTTCTTTACATTCTCAAACACAAATAAAAACTGAATAATTTGTCCACCAAACTTATCACTCAAACCTAACTATGATATATTAATTTTGTCACTAATCTCACCTTTATTATTGTTTTACTTATTAATTTGATTCTCATTTACTTCTTATAATAGAGTACTCACTAAAGACTATACTATATGGTCATTATGTTGGTGAGATTATGACTTGTAACTACCCCCTTTCCCCACTCTACATTGTTATCTTTAACCCTTTATATAAATATATATCTTCTATATATATATATATATATATATATATATATATATATATATATATATATATATATATATATATATATATATATATATATATATATATATATATATATATATATATATATATATATATATATATATGTATATATATATATATATATATATATATATATATATATATATATATATATATATATATATATAATATGATATATATATATATATATATATATATATTATATATATATATATATATATATATATATATATATGATATATATTATTTAATTTAAATTTTTTCCAACATTGCAACATAACCTTGCATCATTGCAACATGACCTTGCAACATTGAAATAAATATATTAGAGGTGGACAGAATATTCCCATTCGCAAATGTGATTATTCGCAGTGATTTCCAATATTCGCTTTACATTCGCATTCGCAATTATTTTTACATTTGCATTCTCATTCGCATTTTCAAGTGAGAATGTTGGCGAATAATTTTTAAAGAATTTAGCAGTGAAAATCTTTGAATTTTAAAAAGGTGTTCCTTCTTAACTCAATATTCCTTAAACACGAAACGCTCGCGCATCTGACTTGCTCCATGTAATTTCATATACACAGATAAACTATCTTGATTTAGAATTTAATTGATTGCTGGAGAAATGGAATTTGTCTATTGATGATGTTCATTGCGCCTTGAGAGATGCTGGTAACAATACAAAGAAAGCTCTTAATCTTTCTGTCGTCAATAACGTAAACTGTATATGTCATCAATTGCACGTTATCATCAAGAATGGCATAACATCTCAAAAATACGTTGCTGAACTAACCTCAAAATGCAGATCAATTGCAACACATTTTAATCATTCAACAATGACCCAACTAGGTCAAGAAAATAC
>SEYY01012512.1:0-17773 GCA_009176605.1 Armadillidium nasatum
CGGGAGAAGAGGAGGAGAGTATTAGTATAAAACAAGTGGGAATATCAGTAAAAAAAGTGAAGAAGGAAAAGTCGTCAGAAATAAATGTTATATATGGGTGATGATGAGGAAGGAAGCTGACTGGTGGCTGACTGGTTGGTTACAATGTTTAATAAGTGCTGGGGAGAGTGAAGAGTGCCTCAGGAGTGGCAGGATGCGTGTATGGTGCCTTTATATATATATATATATATATATATATATATATATATATATATATATATATATATATATATATATATATATATATATATATATATATAACATAAGGATAAGATGAAATGTAGGGTTTTAGAGAAGTTAGGGGATATTTGGAGCAGATGTTCGCACTGAGGATGATTGGTGAGAAATTGCTTGAAAAATATAAAGTGAAGTATGCATGTTTTATGAACTTAGAGAAGACATATTATAGATTAAGAAGGAGAAAGTTATTTGAGGTACTAAGGTAAGGAGGTAAGAAAATTTTTATTGAAAACGATTAAATCTTTTTATAAGAACTGTGTATCGAGGGTGTCGAGGTAGGAGAGTTCCAATATCTGAGAATGATGGTAGAATAAAAAGAGGGGACTGGAGGGAAAATATAGAATTGAGTGGAGGAAGGAATAAATGCGATTGGAGAGATTGAAGGGGGTATGGAAGAAGGGAAGAGGAGCGAAGGAAATAAAGGTAAGAAGAGATTGTGTGTTTGCCATAATGTATAAAGAGAAAAAGATTAGAAGATTTTGAGATGAATAAGGAGTAAGGAGGGTAGACAAAAGTAGAAACGAAAGAATATGATAAACATAGGGATGGAAGAGGGAAATAATGTGCAGAGCGGAGGAGGGTGTATTAAGGTTATTTGGAAATTGGATGGTGGGTAGAGTGATGAGATCCAAGGTGAAAAGAGGAAGGAGAAAGGAGGAATGGGAAGAGAAGACCAAAGAAGAGATGAATGGATGAGGTGAGAGAAAATTTGGTGGAGGAAAAACCTTGAATGTGGACGAGAGTAGAAGAGTTGCCGAGGACTGTGTAAGAAAAAGGGCAATAGTGATGGAGGGAAGAGATATAGTGCGGATGTGCGTGTGAGGAAATTTTGGTGGGCATCACCCATCAACAGTGGGAAAGATGAATTTTAAATATATACATATATATATATATATATATATATATATATATATATATATATATATATATATATATATATATATATATATATATATATATATATATATATATTATATATATATATATATATATTCATACCAAATTAAGTCAATTTGGCTACCTTATATACAAGAGCAATTTTATGAAATTGTACTTAACTATTATTTCAAAGTTAATGACATTAATGTCTTTTAAATTTGAGCTGAAAATAGCTAAATTGCTTTGGTAATATGACATAGAGCTGTAAATTTATTCTAGTGGCACTTTTCACTTAATATATTGCGTTTCAAAGGCAGTGAACGAAAAATATTTCTTTTTGTTTCATTTGAATTTCTTTGTTTAAATTTACACTTGCTTCTTTCATGAACTATATATATATATATATATATATATATATATATATATATATATATATATATATATATATATATATATATATATATATATATATATATATATATATATATATATATATATATATAATAAGATCACCCCAGTTGCTTGCTCTTTATAGCGGGTGTTGTTCGCCCTTGTATGGAGTACTCTTCGCTCATCTGGGGTGGTTCAACTCATGTAGCTTTTCTTCAAAAGGTGGAGGCTAAGGTTTTTCGTCTTATCAACTCTCTTGTGCTCTCACTAATTTTTTCCAATCTGTTTAGCCCGTTGAACTGTTGCGTCAGTCTCTCTATGCTATTGCTATTACAATGGACACTGCTCTTCAGAACTCTCCCGTCTCATATCTCCTCCATTGAGAAAGGCTTAGGCGATACGTCTTATTTCACAGTATCATCCTTTCTCTGTCCAACTCTCTGACCCTGGACCTTACCGCTATGCTCAATCTTAGATGTACTCTACTGTTAAAGTCTGGAGCACATTCCCTTCATCTATTCTTTTCATCTTCTTCTCTGACTTACACACCTTCAAGTGCAGTGTACCGGTACATGTTCACATTTAATTTAACCAGGTTTCCGATTTTCACCGTAAGTCTAGTAGAAATTGTATTATGCCTCTAGCTTTTGTCCACCTGAGGTGAAATAATATATATATATATATATATATATATATATATATATATATATATATATATATATATATATATATATATAATATATATATATATATATATATATATATATATATATATGTTCATATGGTTATTATAAACTATTTCTTTTACCACTGAATAATGAACACACAACGAGGCACTTCGAAGATACATATTCACTACAAAAATTATATTTTCATTTGGGATATCTTTTACTATATTATCAAGAAGGATGTGTCAGCTGTCTCAGAGCATTAAGCAGTTTTACATACATATAAAATTCGGGTTTTATTACTATTTTTCCAGTGTTATATATATATATATATATATATATATATATATATATATATATATATATATATATATATATATATATATATATATATATATATATATATATATATATATAGACATTTTGATAAACTGATATATCGATATTTTTCCGATTTATCGAAAAATTAATATTTTTTTGAAATATCGCGTATGGACATTATCCTTCCATTTTTGTGTTTTCACATTCATTTCTTCAACATTTCTTTAAAATAATATTGTGATACCTCAACGATAACTAACAAATTGTTAAGATACTTCTGTGACACACTTTGCTGTGTATCTGAAATAAGGAAAGAAAGATAAGAAGTTTTTGCATTACCCAATGAATCTATTGCATTAAATTGCATGGAAATTAATACGGTTTGCGTCAAGCGAATGAACAATCCCAGCCAAGTAAGATAAAATAATTAACAGCAAGACTACTATATTGGTATGAACCTCAGATAAGATTTTTGTATTCAAATAAATATTTCAGAAAATCAAATTCAGTTAATAATAATTTTTTTTTTTAAATTGTATAACACAACTGAGAAACAAATATACTGAATGAAAGTTTTAAAATAATCGTAAACTTATTCTGCAGATAACTATTACTATCTTGTTTAAGATAGTTCATTCCTAAACTTTTTACATTACTGATTCAAATCTATGTGATATACTCAGGAAGAAAAGTTAATAATATTTATTAAAATTTGTATACAACAATATATTATTGAAAAGATTAGTAATTAAAGGAAATATTATCCTCATTCGGCCTGAAAAAAGTTCGGAAAAGAATTATATAGCCTACATTAGAGCCTATGCTTCAATACTGCCTTAAAATTTTAAGAGTTTATTCCAACATTTTGTAGCTGTGATTTCTGAAAACCAGTGCTTCAATATATTAAATGAAAATAATTTTGCAAAAAAAGAAATATAAACCATGGTTCGATACCAGCAAATATTTTTTGCAGTTTTCAAATCTAGCTCTGGGTTCAACTCAATCATTTAAAAATCATCTCTGGCTCCATTTTTTAAAAATTGTTTGGCTTCGGTTCCTATTCTGGACCCTCTTTTCAATTCCTGATATAGACTATTTTATATTTCCTTAAATTTATAATATAAAAAAGTTTTATACAAAAATTTTTTTTTTTTTTAACTAATAATTAATTTAATATTATAATATATATATATATATATATATATATATATATATATATATATATATATATATATATATATATATATATATATATATATATATATATATATATATATTTTTTTTTTTTTTTTTTTTTTTTTTTTTTTTTTTTTTTTTTTTTTTTTTTTTTTTATTTTTTCTGTTTATTTATCTTTTAATTCTACTGACTATAAAAACTTCTTCGACTATTTAAAGCTCCAAAATAGAGCATATTCTTTCTTCTTCTCTTCTCTCCGAAATCATCATTTTATGAGACTTCATCATTCACCACCACCGATGATTTTTATCTAGTTCTTATGATTCAGCTTGTGAACTAGCCTACCACTTTTCCATTTAGAACAGCCTTGAGCAGTTCGTGCACCTCCCTACGCGTATCCTTGACCAGTCTGGGTGATAAACCCAGCATACTTGATCTTTTTTAACTTCTAATCATTTTCTTGATACTGTTAAACTCTTTCCTCCTCTGGGTTTATCCAAATATCTTCTTATCTCTGTTCCTTCAAGTCTTCTGCAAGAACGACCTCAGCCTTCGGCGAGGAGACGTTTCTGGCACTTCGGTGCTGTTAACTGGTTTGACTTGCGGTTGTACATCTCTGATTTTCCATGGAATGATTAATGTTTCCGTGGTAGAGGTCCCTCGAAGTGGGCAGATCGCTCAACAGAGGTGATTCTCTCTGTCATGGAGGCTTAAATTCCATATTTTCTTTTCAACTAAAGATAACAAACTTTGGTCTAACTCTGGTTGTTCTCGTGATATACGTTGCAGTGATGCTGCCTTCAAGGATTACTGTTGACTTCAAACTCTCGAAACTCATTAAACTTACATTTCACCCGGGAATAGTGAAAAATCTATTATCCGTTAGCCAAAAACTTATTTCTCTGTCTAAAATTCTACAATATTTCAGGCTCCTCTTCCTTACACTCTTTATGGTACATTGCAAAAAATGTCGACTCTAACTTCGCTTCTTTCTCCTTCCCTCCTACAGTATCTTCTAACGTCATAACCGCCGTTTTACCTTCTACTAAAGCTGAACTCTAAGCTCAAATTTTTATCTATAATTCCACCATAGACGATTCTGAAACTATTCCTTCACCTTCAACCTCCCCCACTCTTTAATGCCTAAAATTGTAGTTCCTTCTAAAGATGTTATTTCTGCTCTCTATCTCTGAGCTTAACATTAAGAAGGCATTTGGTCCTGTTGTTATTTCTCCTAAGGTTCTCAAAACTTGTTCTTCTGCTGTAAACGTGCTTACTTCATCCTGTGCTGAAAAAGGGGGGCTCTTCTCAATCCTGTAACTATTGTCCTTTTTCTTTGGGACCCTTCAACTCTAGGGTCCCTTCTTTTGAGGGTGAAAAATTTCATTCATAGTATGACATGACGTGGGAAATTTATAAAACACTTCCGTTTTTATCTATATTTTCTCGAAATAGCTCTTTTCATAAGATTTTTTTTTTTTTAAATCATAGACTTTTTAAAAACTTTTCAGGTGAATAAGAATCAGTTAGAGGAAGATATTCACGAAGTTTGCTCGCTATTGAATAAGCGGTGCAAATAAAAACATTCATTAGAAAGGAAAAATCTTCAAAAAATCAACATTTTTGATGATTTAGAGCGAAGGCAAGGCCAAACTATCTAAATCACCACCTATTATCGACAATTTATACACTATTGATTCCTACACATTTTTCCAATACTTTAGAGAAAAAACTAAATATAAAATTAAAATCCAACTCAAATATAAACCATTTTCTATGGACATGAAAAGAAAAATGTTTGAAAAAGTAAACATTAGGAATATAAATTTTTTGCATAATACGATTCTATAACGTTGCTTTTTTTATGGAAGACTGAACCCCATAAAAAAAGCAACATCATTGAATAGTCTTATGCAAAAAATTTATATTCCTTATGTTTATTTTTCAAACATTTTTCTTTTCATGTCCATAGAAAATTATTTATATTTGAGTTGGAGGGTCCCGTAACCTCCGTTCTTTCTGAAATTTTCGAATCTATTTCATTTAATCTTATCTCCGATCGATTGTATGACTTCAGTAAAGAGCTCTCTGCCGGTGATCTTCTTTCCCATCTCTTTGGCTCTTGGTTCTCCTCTCTTAGGTGTTTCAATGAATCTTTCACTAATCTTTTCTGTCGAAAACCTTCGATAAAATCTGCCACAAAGCTCTTTGATTTCCAAGCTTCCCTCTTTCAGAATTTATCTTTCTCTTTGTGACCTTCTCTCTGATTTCCTTTTTGGTAATTCTAAAGCAGCTGCTGTAAACGGCCATAGTTCTTCCTTTAAATCTATTAATAGTGATGTTCCTCAGGGATCTGTCCTATCGTCTGCTCTCTTTCTACTTTTCATCAATGACCTTCTCTCTATTACTTCATCACCTATCCACTTCTATGACTCCATCCTCCATAACTCCTTTCAGTTTGAAAGACGTCCCTCCGAACAGCTATTAATTGACGCTAGAAGGGTGGCCATGAATCAACTGACCTTGATCTTTCTCGTACTTCAAATTGTAGCAGAGAAAAAATGGTTGTTTTCAATGACTCAAAAACTCAGTTCCTCCATCTCTATACTCGAGACAACCATCCCCATAACTATGAAATCTTCTTCAAAGACACACAACTCAAACGTTTATCTGTCTTTAAAATTCTCGATGTTTCTTTTTCTCGTGATCTTTCTTGGAAAGATCACATAACTTTTCTTTCCAAACAAGCTTCTAAAAGGTTGGGTGTTCTGAGGGGCTTCGTAACCTTTTTACGCCCCCTTCCAGATACTTGCTCTTTAAAGGAGTACTTTTCTCTCCTGTCTGGAGTGTCTCCACTCATATAGCTTTCCCTGAAAAGGTGGAGTCTAGGACTTTTCGTCTTATTAATTCTTTCTCTCTCTTATTCTCTCCTGTCTTTTTCTGGCCTTTGAATTTTTGGATCGCTATTGCAATGAACAATGCTGTCCTGAAATCTCCTGTTGCATACCACCTCCACTGAGAAGGACTCGTGCGACACGCTTTTCAACACAGCCTCATCCTTTACCTGTTCAAATCTCTTAGCCCAGACTTAACCACTATGCTCCATCTTTCATGTACTTTGCTGGCAATGTCTGGAACACACTCCGTTTATCTGGTTTTCTAATTTCCTTTGATTTACACTCCTTCACACGCCGTGTATCAGGACATATCAGTCATTAACCGGGTACGATTCTGACATCCCTACAACTCTGGAGGAATCTGGTAATCCTCTGGCCTTTGCCCACCAGAGGAGATAATATATATATATATATATATATATATATATATATATATATATATATATATATATATATATATATATATATATATATATATATATATATACATATCATTTATTTATAAATTTATTTTAATGATAAATTCCTGGAAGATCGATATCGAAACGACATTGAACTATCAAACTATAATTATCAGTCAATATAATAAATAATTAAAGTATTAAAAACAAATACTAAACCCATAAACCATTTATTTCTTGGAAGAAAATATAGTTCTAATTACAAAGATAAAATAATTAGAAACCATTATAAAGAATACTCAAATATATAAATAAGTAGAAGATAAAGAATAAAATTATAAAATGAATATAATAAAATAAAATATAGAAGAATAATGAACCCGATAAATTAACGCTCTTGACATGGCCTTAAAAGAGAATTTCTAAAAAGAATTTTGAGAAGACCCTTTAGAGTGATAAATTAAGACCGATTCGAAAGATATATCCTCGATCAACACCTTCAATTAATTTTATTTGGGGAATATTTTCAACAGAAAATGGATATTAGAAATAAAATAGTAGTTAAAAAGAAGCCAAAAATATTTCGAGTTTTACCAATAGTAGCAAAGGAAATTTTTTTTGTATTTTCCTATAGTTGACGTGAAGCTTCATTACTTAATAGCTTCGACCATCGAATAATATATATATATATATATATATATATATATATATATATATATATATATATATATATATATATATATATATATATATATAATATATATATATATATATATATAATATATATATATATATATATATATATATATATATATATATATATATATATATATATATATATATATATATATATATATATATATATATATATATATATATATATATATATATATATATAATATATATATATATATATATATATATATATATATATATATATATATATATATATATATAATATATATATATATATATATATATATATATATATATATATATATATATATATATATATATATATATATATATATATATATATATATATATATAATATATATATATATATATATATATATATATATATATATATATATATATACTTACTCGTATAGCAAAGTCCTTTTCAAAGGTTGAGAAGAAAATAAAACAAAACTTACCCAAGATCTAACCTTCGAAATTATTTGGAGAAAAGCAAATTTCCAACAATGAGGAAAAGTGTTAGTATTAAAGTGTAGAAAGAAGAGTGAACGAGGAAACTCAACAGCTAAGAATAATACTTCTTCAAAACAAGTAAAGTAATGCCATCTTGGTCGCTAAACACCAAGTTTCTTGATGTTCATTGATGCCGGATTTCATGTTGGCTATCAAATGTAAGAAAAAATTAAAATACGAGATACCCAAGAAGAGAAGTTGTAGGATTTATAGCAAAATCGCCCAAAATTAGATTAAAAGGTACCAAGAGATTAGTATTTTATAAAATATTTTTTAGCTACAGTTAATGCACCAAATTATAGTTGGAAAATAAAATTTTCAGAAGTTGCTGTTAGCATTTTTGGCAGGAGGCAAGATTCTTTTTTATAATTATTTTTATCGAGTAATATCCCTGGAATTATTCCGAACTAAATGAAAATTATGAACAGGGGTGAATCAAGAATTTTTCATTCCCGATAAGCATTGTCTCCTTATCACAATTTTATATAATAAAAAAATTTAAATTTAATCCTGTTCGCACCATATCATATTTTGCTTCAGCAACTGACCTGAAGCTAGATGAAACCCATCTAGTATTCAATAGTCAGCAAATACATCAAGTTGCTTTTCCAGCAAATTTGTTCAAGCTTCAACTTTTCAACTTTTTTTTTGGATGATACATAATTAAGTTTATCATCAAACTCTTTAAATCTGTTAACCAATATTATTTCTTTGAAGAGTCACTTTGGGAAAGTTTCAATATATAGTTGGCATAATACATAACATAAGAATTTATTTTACGCTAATTTATTAATTCCCTTCCTCCCTATCATCACAACAGTGATTTCACAGAATCACAAAATTAATAATTTTTATACAGTTAAACTTGGTTATAAAGTATTGGACACTCAAATAAACAATTAAAAATAATATTTATAGAAACATCACTTTAACACATAGTACTAAAATTATATATAATGGAGAATATATGTCTGTGTCAAGGATATATATTGGCGCGTACACCATTTAAAAAAGCTTTTCGATTTCAGTTAATTGATTTATAAGTTACCTAAATAATAAGATGATTCTTTTTTTTTTCGATTCAGAGATTAACCATTATTGTACTCTTCATTTCTGCTCTAATGTGAGGTTTCACAGTATTAATAAATCATGCATTCGGTAAGTAAACTTTACAATCCATTTCAGTTACAAAGCTGTTGCTAAGAAAACGATTTAATCACAAAGAAACTAAGGGATATGAAACTATCATTAAAAATACTAGATGAATTTAGGAAAAAAAATATTAAAAAAAAAAAAAAAAAAAAAAAAAAAAAAAAAAAAAAAAAAAAAAAAAAAAAAAAAAAATAATAATATATATATATATATATATTATATATATATATATATTATATATATATATATATATATATATATATATATATATATATATATATATATATATATATATATATATATATATATATATATATATATATATAATATATATATATATATTTTTTTTTTTTTTTGGGGGGGAGATAAATATTTACATACATAAAAATTAAATACATACATCATATATATATTATAATAATATTATAATAATAATATATATATATATATATATATATATAATATATATATATATATATATATATATATATATATATATATATATATATATATATATATATATATATATATATATATTTTAATTTTTTTTTTGGGGGGGGGAAGATAAATATATACATACATAAAAATAAATACATACATCATAAATACATACATACATACATACATACATACATACATACATATATATAGACAGGTATGTAGGTAGTTTAGTGATGAAAATGGTGAAATGGTCAAATGTATAAAGATCAAAGAATTATGAAGCCATTTTACCTTGAATCCTCTGACCGTTATTTAGTTGTTTTGAATTCGTTCAAGAGTAATATGCAAATGAAGTAATGGAAGGTTTTTGATCTGTCGTTCGGGAGAATGAAGAATCTATATAAAATAAAAAAGGACAATAAAGAAAATAGATGGAACGATGGCAATGGTGAAGGTAGAAGTTAAGGAGATATGTAATGAATAGGATGGAACGATGGCAATGGTGAAGGTAGAATTTAAGGAGAGATGAAATGAATACGTAGATGTGCTATTTAGAGAAAATAGGCTATTTAACGGCCTTAAAGCTAATTTCTACTGGAGAGAACCAACAACACTAAAGAAAGAAACAGAGGGTGCTACATTATGATGGAAGTCAAAAATGCATTAGATGAATATATATATATATATATATATATATATATATATATATATATATATATATATATATATATATATATATAATATATATATATATATATATATATATATATTATATAGTGAGTGGTGGAATGAAGAGTTGGGAAATATGGTTAAAAGGAAAAAGGAAGACTTTTCCAAGTCTAAGGAGTATAAGGAGAGGTGTAGGGAGGTGAAGAGAGAGATGAAAAGGCGAAAAGGAGAGTGGAAGAGGAGTGAGGTAGAAACTTGGCAGAGAACTTACTTTAAGGAAAGAAGGTAAGATGATTTGGAAGGAGGTAAATAAAGCAAGGAGAGGGGGAGAGGAGCGGGGAGAGGGAGTGAGGGGGAAAGATGATGATTTAGTGCAAGGAGAGAGGGGGGAGAGATGGAAGAGACACTTTAGTGGTTTGTTGACAGGGTGGGAGGCGAGAGAGTAATGGGGAATAATGAGATGTTATTAGAAGAAGATTGGAGTATTAGAAGAGAGGAAGTAAAAGTAGCTGTGGGAAAGGTGAAAAAGTGAAGGTCGGCAGGAATGGATGGTATATATAAAGAGATGATAAGGGTGGGAGCGGAAGAGATAGTTGACTGGTTGGTGAGAATGTTAATGTGTGTTGGGTAGAGAGAAAAGTGCCCCAGGAGTGGCAAGATGGCTGTATAGTAAAGGGAATATATATAGTATATATAAAGGGAAAGGGGATAAGATGGTGTGTAGGAATTATAGGGGGATAATCTTGCTGAGTGTAGTATGGAAAATTTTTGAGAGAATTTTAGTATGGAAAGTGAAAGAATTGACAAGAAAGAGAGAGAGAGTGGAGGAGGAACAGAGAGGTTTAAGAGAGGGAAGGAGATGTGTGGATCAGGTGTTTACAATGAGAATAATTGGTGAGAAATTGCTTGAGAAAGATAGAGTGGGGTATGTATGGTTTACGGATTTGGAGAAGGCGTATGATAGAGTTTGTAGGAGGAAATTGTTTGAGGTACTAAGAGAGGGGGAAGCGAGAGGTAGATTCTTGAATGGGATTAAATCATTTTACGAGAACTGTAGAGTGAGGGTGAGTGTGAAGAGGGAACTGACTGAATGGTTTAACGTGGGAGTTGGACTGAGGCAGGGGTGTGTTATGTCTCCGTGGTTGCTTAATATGTTAATGGATGGTGCTGTTAGGGGAGATGGAGAGGGAAGGGAAGGATGTTGTGTTAGGTTTAGAAGTGGAGAGGGAGAATAAGAGGTAAATAGGCAAAAATTAAAGAGGGAGTAATTGTCAGTCCTGATATTCGCAAACTAATGAAAGACCCACAGTTGGAAACGATAATGGATGTTAATGAAAAAGTGGCATGGCTGTCATTCAACGAATTAAGTAAGTAAGTTCCTAATATATTATATATATATATATATATATATATATATATATATATATATATATATATATATATATAATATATATATATATAATATATATATATATATATATATATATATTATATATATAATATTATATATATATATATATATATATATATATATATATATATATATATATATAATATATATATATATATATATATATATATATATATATATATATATATATATATATATATATATATATATATATATATATATATTATATATATAATATATAATATTGCCTATATGTTGGGACGTAAATTCGCATTCGCGGATGTGAAAAAATAAACATCTGCATCCGAGTATATTAAAAAATTTATTTCCGATACATCACTATATATATATATATATATATATATATATATATATATATATATATATATATATATATATATATATATATATATATATTATATATATATATATTATAATTATTATGTTCATTTCAGGTTAAAAAATATTTCAAACGAATATATTTTTTAAGAGTTGTTGTGTAATTTTTTTCCAGGTTGGCAAATTGACTCTTTTTATGAAATATTTTATGTTAGTCTCCCCTTTGCATTTGAGCTTAAAGTAAATAAAGAGATACGCACACGCACCTACGTACATACACACGTATACACAGGTCGTTTAGAGATGTAATCTTAAACTGTAAGATGTGTGTTACTAGCGTGGAGCATCTCAGAAATAGACTAAGTTGTTTCCTGCTGTAGCTGACACTTTTTGGCATTTGGAGATATACTTTACTGTTATGTATTTTGAAGTGATTTATATAAGCCAGTAAGTTCAGGTAATGTGATATCGGTCTTTCCAGTGATATTTTGTTTTTGCGTGAGAGAGCTTATTATGAGTTTCACATATCTGGAGAGTGTGCGTTGAACATGTTGATTACAAACTAAATATTCTGAATGATGAATAAGTGTAGTTTCTTGTTTAGAAAACTTATTTGTAGGCTGAAAAATGATTCTATACATGTTGCTTTACCATGAAGCTGCGGATGTTGGTGAGTATGTTTATCTGTTTCTTGTATGATCCTGCAGGATATTGTGGTAGGTGAGTGTTGGGATTAGAGAGCTGGAGAAAAACTGTTTCCCTAGCATTTCCAGATGGTCACGTATGGGGAGAATTCTTGTCGTGTAAGTGCTGGGTTTGAATGATTTTATTAAAGCCTGTTATAATTTGGAGGAATGAATTTAATTAAATTTTTTATTTAATTATTTATTTATTTATCTCTTTTTCTTTTTTTATTTATGTACATTGAATCAGATGTGACCATGTTTCAAGATGGGAATGTTTAGTTAAGTACAGGTAGTATGAACGGTTTATATATATGGTCTGTTTGTGAGAGTGAGTAGAATATTTAATTTCTGGTCTGAGGGGTTAGTTGATTGTGTGATTAATATGTACTGTAAACATCAATTGAGTGCCAAAGGGGTAAGACCCTTGATCTTTGGATTCTTGCTTAGAGGCATCAGAGCATTATGGGGATGAAGGGAGGATTTTTTCCTATCAGAAAAAATTAAGGTAACTTAAGTTTTTCCGGCTATGTTGTCATTGGATTAACGTTGAGCCATATTTCCAGCTTTTGGATATAAGATAGTGTCTGTGGGTATGAATGGGCTTTTTGTTATAAGAGTTATGCAGTCATCGTATGTAATGAGTTTTGTATTTGATGTTTGGAGAATGGGCAGGTCGGCTGTAATCAGGTTAATTAGGAAAGAGGATACAACTTCTCCCTGGAGGACAACATTTCAGAGTTTTGCCTTTTTAGATTAGTATTTTTTATTAGTTACTTGGACTGTACAGCCTGACTGGAAATTTATAAAACATGTTTTTGAAATTGTTGTGTATTTGAGAGTTTAGTATTTTCTGAATACGACTGTCTGGAAACGGCATCAAAGACTTTGTTTGTCTGTAGATGTAGTATGGCCCTAAGGTTTTGTTAAGGCGAATGATGGTATTTTGGGAGATTGTAGTAAGAGCAGTAGTGTTAAGGGATTTATTTTATTAATAAAAATCCGTGTTGAAGGTCTGGGGAGTGTTTGAATAGTTGAATTTTAGTGAGTTTGAGATTTTTAATCGCATTGCAGAGGTTGGAAAGGAAAGATACTAGGTGGTATGAGGAGGGGAGATTTAGGCTTTGAAGATTTTTGTTTTGGTCTTATGAGTGCTTTTCCTACTGTGGGGGATGAATATGAATTCCCAAGAATTATTATATATTTCGATGATGTAAACTATAACTATTGGTCCAAGATGTTTTAAATACAAGTTATAGATGTTGTCTGGTCCCTAGTTGAGAAGTTTTTTGTTGTGTCTATAAGTCGAAATGGGATGGAAAATTAAACTTTCATTATATTATGAGATCAATTGTTAATTAGTATCTTGAAGAATCGTTTGTTTATAATGGGGTCGTTTAAGATGTTTGTCATTTGTTTTGTATTATTACGATTGACTATATTGTTTCTATTTATAAGCTATATGCGCTTGGTTGGTTGTTGGTTTGAATATATAGAGTCAAATGTGGTTGTGTGCTTCTTGAATTATGGTTATGTCGTTGATACTGGTGAGAAAGGTCTGTATTTAAAAGTATATTACTCCGTTGACCTTTATTTGCAAAATTGAGTATAATTTTTTAAGGTTTCTGCGCAATTTTACAAATAGAAAAGACCATGTGTCGTTCTTGTGTGGTAAAATTTTGAACAGTAAGCATTTGTTTATATGTATCCATCTATAAAATCTTAAACATTAGATTAATGTTTGATTCTTTGTGATTTATTTGATGCACACGGTGTGCATCTGATGGGACTGGTATTTGGGTGGCTGTCCCCCTGCTTGTTGGAGTAAAAGAGAAGTAAATGAGCTCAAGATTGTCACCTATTCATATAGAAAATAATGAGAAAGACCTGTTCACTCTGGACTACGGTACATGTGATCTTCCCTCAATGTCCTGCTCTCGAGGGTGGAGGTGAAGTTTGAATCCCTTCAGCTGGTATGGTATTGGATTTGCTCCTCCTTTTGTGGATTATGTAGTACTTGCTAAATTAATAATAATAATAATAATAATAATAATAATAATAATAATAATAATAATAATAATGATAAATAATAATGATTATTATTATTATTATTATTATTATTATTATTATTATTATTATTATTATTATTATTATTATTATTATTATTATTATTATTATTATTATTATTAAATTTAAAATTATTATTATTATTATTATTATTATTATTATTATTATTATTATTATTATTATTATTATTATTATTATTATTATTATTATTAATTATATGTGGACTTGTCTCCGACAACGAAGCACAAATACAATTTCTCGCAGTACCTACAATACTAAACCGGACATTGCCACTAAATTTTCACCAGAGTTAGAGAGAAAATCGGAAACCTGGTCAAATTAAATGCTAATATGTCACTTTTGAAGGTGTGTAAGTCATAGGTAGTTGGGAAAATTGATAAAGGGAGTGCGTTCCAGACTTTACCAGAAGAGTTCATGTAAGATTGAGCATAGCGGTTAAGTCTGGAGTCTGATAGTTGAGCAGAGAAAGTATAAGACTGTGTTGAAAGACGTGTCGCACGAGCCATTTTCAATAGTGGAGGTATGCTACGGAAGAGTTCAGAAGAACAGTGTCCATTGTAATTGTAGTATAGAGAGACTGACGCAACAATTCAACGGGCAGAATAAGATCAAAGAGAATTAGTGAAAGCAGGAGAGTTGAAAAGACTAAATAGATTCTGAAGAGAGAAGTTTGGGAATTAAAGCTTTGTGCCAGACTCTATCGAAAGCTTTCGATATGTCCAACTCGACAGAAAAATATTAATCGAAATGCCGAAGATCGGAGGACCAAGAATCAGAGAGAAGGGAATGAGGATCACCAGTACAGCGTTTCTTACGAAAGCCATACTGGCGATCAGAGATAAGATTAGAAGAATTGAGATGTTTCCAAATTTTCCTTTTAAGGATAGATTTGAAAACTTGTTATATATATATTATATATATATATATATAATTATATATAATATATATATATAATATATATATATATATATATATATATATATATATATATATATATATATTATATATATATATATATATATATATATATATATATATATATATTGTAGTTATTGTTTTGAACATGGAAATCAGTGTTTTTCCGTATCTTCTTTAACTTTGATTTTAAAGTTCGGATTCTGCATAAATTTCACGAACTCAAATATCGCTACAAAAGTTTCAATGTTTATTTAATGGAAAAACCTGAATGAAGTGCGTCAACTTTTATTTATAAGAATGCATTGGAGACAACACAATAAAAATATAATACTTTTATTGTGTAAAATAAATAAGAAAATGAATCAAGAATGAAAAAAAAGATAGCATGAAGGAAAGAATGAAAGAAAGAAAAGAAACAAATAAACAAACAAGCAAACCAAACAAATGGATAAAGCAAAGTATGCATCTTTGAGCGAGAAAGAAATTTTGCTTTTATTTCTTCCAGTTTACGTGATGAAGACATTCAATGGCCACAAAGTAACCAATAACCTATTCCTGACCTTCTGCTCGTCATTCTTTTTAAGCTCTTATAAAAGATACAGTTTCTAAATTGTTCTTTTTGAAAGAAATAAACATCAAATCGTAAAAGAACATTTGAAATGGTGTTTGAAGCCTTTTTTGTGTTTGAGGGTTCAATAAAATTTGAGATTATTGTAGCAATATTTTTTAAAACTTTCTATACAATCTTTGATAAGTAATACTGTGATAATGGTACAATTAACTAAAACAAAAGTTTTACAGCTTGCTTTCTTACTTTTGAAGATTTTTTTCGTATATTATAAACAAATTTACTTAAATTTAATTATAATTTTTCATTTTTATTGCTCGTACTTCAATTATTTTCAATTTACAAGCAAAAATGGCTTAATAAATATTTATATTCATGGAAATGAAGATTTGAATTTGATTTATTAAAAATGAATTAATTAATATTAGATTTCAAGTGAATAATTAAAAAGAGAAAGTATTAAACTTTAAAATTACTGATAAAAGCGCCCAAATGTACAAACGCTTGAGTGATTGATTCATATGTTTGAGGGCGTCTGTGCGATCATACATGATCGCAACCCTACACTGCAAATATTGTCCTAACGAATCGTTGGGACAAGTAGCAAAAATGTCACAACAAATTTTTTCAGTTATTTTCTTATTAGAAAATAAATTGGTGAAGCGAATTTCTTATGCTTATTATGCCTTTTTTATTTTTTTTTTTTTGTACTGAAAATTTTATTGTAACATTATTAACCACTTGTCCCAACGATTTGTTAGGACAACTTTTGCAGTGTAGGTTTAATTTAGAAAAGTTCCTCTTATCAAATAAATAATGAAGTTTTTCAGGTAAATTTTAGAGAATCGGAACCGTCAAGAAGTTTCATATCTGAATTAAAAAATATTCTGAATTGGAATTAAACCGATTACAAGGCACTTCTTCCAGCTATTAAAATAATAATAAAATTACAATTATAATCCTTTTTTCCGTAATATTTTTACCTCAATACAGGGATTTGCGATATCAATTCTGTTTTTGATCTATGACGCATTCATTTAAATCTATAATTTCATTGCTAAATATGTGATGAAGTGCAATTAAATCAAAAGCCTTTCCAAAAATTCATATTTAAAATATTTTAAAGTCAAATCAAATTCAAAGCTCAAATTTTTAGCATTTTTTTTTTCATTTGAAATTTTAAGAGACTTGAATAGGCTTACGTTAAAAGAACATCAATATCTCTTTTCATAGTTCAAAATTGTTAAGTGCAATTTAAGGCGAAAATGCCTTAAGCTTTA
>SEYY01012513.1:10000-18440 GCA_009176605.1 Armadillidium nasatum
ATATATCGGTACTCTTTCGGGATCCCTACTATGGTGGAAGTTATATCTAAATACTATGGTTACATTATCTACTCCGACTATCTTGGGTGTAGAGGGAATCCCATATGGACAATTTCCAAAAGTCAAAACGTTTTTGAAGAGGTATCTGTACTCTACCTCCCAAATCAAGACTTTAATTACTGATTTAGATTTTAAGCTAACTAAAACTTTTTTGTTGATTTTGCTTGGTTTTCTTAATTTTCCTTCTTGTATGTGTGTTGCCACACTTCATCAAAGTTCAGTGTTTTCTTAATTGAGAGAAAGAGTTTTCATCACAAAGTAAGATGTCACCTGTTGGCAAGGTAGTATGTTAGGCCGTATTACACAGGGGTGGGACTTTTTCTATGGCTCTTCCAGTTCTAGGTAAGGGGATTGTATGGGACTAGTTGATTCGATGCAAATTAGTTGATTCGATGCAAATACCACAACTTTAGATCTTATGGGTAGCTAATGGGATACTTTCATTAGACTACTTCAGAAGTGTAAATTTGGATTGAATGTGGAAGGTATAAAAGGGAGTGAATATAGTATTAAATTATGTTCTACAGTAGTTATCATGAAATTAAGAATATCAAGCTCCTAGAATACAAGGTATGAGATGGATTACACTATCAAAGGGTCTAAAAAAACCTTAATCTAATCTTGTATAGAGAAAAATATAAAAGACAAGATAAGGAAAGAAACTGATTTCTGCTGAGACCAAACTATGGTCAAGTAAATTTGAAGTTAATAAGCCTCATTAATTATTGAATTGGACCTCTGTATAGGATAGGAGAATTCTTCAATGAACCTTCCAGTTCTTGGTAGGGTTAATTTGTTTTTTTTTTTTTTGTTTCAAGTACAGGTACTATATATCAAATACTATACAATATCTCAGGGCCACAGAGTAATTGCATAAATTGATTCATACAAGATATTCCATAATGTAGACCTCAGTGAGATACTACTGTGTGGTGTATGATTATGGTATGCTTGTATAAACTGTGAAGTGAGCTTATAGAAATATTGGAAAAATAAATAGTAAGAAGCCACATGGGCCTATCAAGGCTGGCCAAGCCAATATAAAATAAATAATTAATCAATCTAATGAACTATGCAATAGGCAAAATATTGGTATATAAATCATATAATCCATATTGACCATATACCTAAAGGTTTGTATAAAACTATAGCTACAGTATATAATATATAATGTAAATCTTTGATTAGGCATTAGAACATTAGAAATATAGAGACAGAAGCCACAATTATTAATCATCCCATCATTAATATATATATATATATATATATATATATATATATATATATATATATATATATATATATATATATATATATATATATATATATATATATATATATATATATATATATATATATATGCCATTCATTTGAATTCAGTATTATGTATGTTGCACTCTATTAATAACAATAGTAGTTGCAAATATATATTAATTTTTCAGTACTTTTGTTTAACAACTATTCAACAGATATTGCAAAAATGTCTTCACAAATTTTTGTGGTAACCATGCATATGTGTAAGTAGAATACAAACCTAGGAGAGTCAAAACATGATATTGTAAAACAAAAATTTAAGCCTATGTAACTCATATTTGTTCCCATTAATTCATATTATAGGCTTTTGTGACATCCTTTGCATTCATTAATTTTTATACATATTGCAGTATTTTCCACAAAAATCTTAAAAATTGGTTACTGGTCCTATCATTGGAGAATTACCAGAATACCTTTAATCACATATTAAAACCTTGCTAAATTTTGTACTCACAATGTGTAATACCCAAGTTATCCATATAACTATCCAGTCTATAAATATTGCATGTGAATCTTTTTATAACTTTCTTTTGAAAGTCATTCCAAATGTTAATCCTATTGATAAACAAATAGGCTTATATTACTATATATATTACAGATATATATATAGAACTTATATTATAATGTTATTTAATATACTCTGCGTACTCTCACACTGATCTTACTGTATTTATAGTGAGAATAAAGAATTATATTGAATCCAGGATTATATGACTAATAGTATAAGCTATATATTTACAAAAATTCTAGAAAAATTGGCCCTATTATCATAAAACTCAGCAAAAAATATTTTCACTATAACTCCTACTATGGATCCCTTTATACTTTATATAGCTTATTATTATATAACTCTTATCATTTCTACAAATAGCTTTAAAATTTGGTATCCTTTGTTGCAGTTATAGTCTCTACTTACTTGCCTCCTCATTATAATAATATAATATAAAATATATTAAAACAAAGTTAGAATAATAGAGAGTCTACCTATTGAGAATAAATAACTGGCCGATAATAATAATGACATATAATCCTAACTGTTAGCTGATAAATTATAGCGACGAATACACATAAAGTACAAATTTACTCGTTAATAGAAATTTAACTATATTATGGATTTTAACTTAAACCCTAACACGCGGTACATTACAAAAAAAGAGAGCAGATATATGAAAGTAATGAGATAGTTTTGTGATAAAATATATTCAGATTGGTATCTCCAGAAATGAAATTCAAAAAATCTCGAATATTATTAAAATTATGAAATTTATCATTTGAGTTATTATATCTCAATATATACATTGTTCCTTTCAATCAGAGATCTTTTTATACACATTTTCTTTCAATTCATTTTATTGTATATTATTATATGGATAGGTAATCTTTGAGTGCATCCCTCTAATCTTCCGTCGCAGACTCCACCCCATCAACGAATATTTTGTATGATATTGTCTCCTTCTCACATAGAGTCAATCTTTATGACCAACAACGCTCTCCTTTTTTTTTTATTACCTTTTTGACCAATCATAAAATCTTCCTTCATATCTTTAACTCATTACTTCTTTTATCATTTTATTTTTTATGTATTAATGTTTATTCAATATTTTCTATTCATATATTTGAATTTTGTATTTAATATATAAAAATAATTTTTGTAACTCTTTGTTATTATATTTCTCTTTCTATATATTTGAAACATATAAGCGTCTCTAAACTATTTATAAATTATCATAAAACCTATATCCAATTTTCCTCAGTCTCATATGCGATTCTAGCATCCCATTTTTGCATATTTTCACTATATACATTCTGTGTATTTACAACCAATCTAGTCATTCATATTTGGCTCAGTTACCTACATATGATTCACATTATGTTTTACAAAACGATAACGTTCAAATTCTTGAACCAAAGATCAATAGTGCTTGAGTGTTACAAAATTATCTGGTTGTATATACTCAAGTATATATCACAATATAATAATGGATTTCCTGTAATATACATATGGTTTTTCTGTGAGTGATATTATCATCAAGACGAAAATTTTGTATTATATATTCATAAGGTCTAGTATTTATAGAGAGTTATATTCACTGAGATATCTCTCTCATAAGAAAAAGAAGTGTGCATATTCTCCAAATTAATATTAACTCTGTACTTTGAAATTAAATAAAAAAAAAAAACTTTTTTTTTTTTTTTTTTTTTTTTTTTTTTTTTTTTTTTTTTTTTAGCAATAAAAAAAATTTTAAAAATAATTAAATAATTTTTAGTATAGTAATAATAATATAATATATATAATATATATATATTATATATATATATATATATATTATATATATATATATATATATTATATTATATATATATATAATATATAATATATATTATAATATAATATATAATTATATATATATATATATATATATGATATATATAATTATATTAATACATATTATATATTAATATTATATTATATTATATATATATTAATTATATATTAATTTTTTTTTTTTTTTTTTTTATATATATTTAAATTTTTAAACATTTTTTATGTTTTATTATATGAATTTAATTAATATTACATTCTTAGAGAGTGAATATATAATAAGAGTGACAATTATATACCAATTTAAATAAGATTTACTCTAAATGTATTATTCAGATGATTATAAGTGAGAATGAAAAATAATCTGGAATTAATAAAAGCACTCTTCAGCAATATATATATATTTTATTTTTCAAAATTTAAAAGAATTCTAAGGTTCTAGATAGTGTTGTAAAGTGATTTCCAACCCCTTGATGTATATAATATAACTTTTTATGGGGTTGGATCTAATTGTATTTTCTTACTTTATGCATGCATTTACGTGAAATTACGCGATATATAGTTTAATTTAATATTTGAGTATTTCATAATAAATATTTTTACAAATTTATTATTCTATACTCAGTACTCAATAACCCTAAATTCCATATATCTTATACAATACATATTATAGTAACTAATTTCTTATTATGTAATTATATTTTAATAACATCTGATTTACCATTAGTGAAAATTATCTTATAAGGTAATTTTATATACTTAAATTGTAAATATCATATTTTCCACATCAATATTATTACCTCAACAAATCAATAGACTAAGGAGTTTATCCCATGTCAGTGCTGAAACTTATAATATAGATTAGCTTACTCTAAGTCAATTTTGGTTGAAATAGGACTTTATGATTTTGAAGAAGTGATATAAAATAAAGATTTATTATATGTTTAGTAAACTCTCAAATATTAATCAGAAGAATTGAGGAGAATAGTGTGGACGGCAATTGGCGATCGGTCTTTTCCTTGAGACAGTTATTCTCCGCATATTATCAGAAGTTAAGTACTAAAGTAGGTGTAAGGATATCCACACAAATTGCTTTAAGTATTATGTTAGACGATACTACCAGAAATACATAATATATAAATATTATAGGTATTAACTTGAACATATAAGTAAATATATTAGATTGTCATTATTAATTGCTTTATATATATATTAATATAATATATATATTATTAATAATATATAAATAATATATATATAATATATATATATATATATATATTATATATATATATATATATATAATTATATATATAATTATATATATAAATATTATAATATATAAATATTAATTAAGATTAATCACAAGTGGGCGGTATATACTAGTTATTTACTAATATATAGTGAGTCCTAAGAGCAAATGATATTGCTTTATCATCTCCAAAACTCTTAAGAATATACTAAGAGAATCAAGATGCACAATAAGAGGATTAGTTTTGATATCTTATAATTTAGACTGACTAGAAGTCTCATGATTGTACAAGACCAAAAAGTATGAAATTTATTAAAATTTCTTATATAATATTTTAACAAAGTTTAGTATACTCAGGTATAATAATCGTTCAACTCTTATCAATATCCTTAAAGATAAAATAAGAAGTAATTAGCATAAATTTCATGCAACTCTGCTCAAAATTATTATGATATAGGTACTGAATTTTAATTTATTCAAGTGAGCTAATGCCATTTAATATATTTTAATTATGGTCTTGTATAAATTTCTGCCCTATAATGACAGATATAATGTAATCATTTACCGTTAAAAAAGCTAGTTATTTTATATATCCAAGTATTCTATGCTTGTCTTTTCTGTTCCTTTTAGTACCAGATTCAAATTATAAATATATAAACTAGGAACCTAAGACAGTGGCTTATAAAGTTCTCATGTCGAGGTGGAGATGTTTTTTATTTTTTAATTGTTGAGGTAAAGAATAAAAATTTTACAATATATAATTATTACTTATAAAACTATAATAGGATATGTGTATATATTTTTATAAAGTGTGATATAATTTCTTTGGTACCCTTGCAATCAGAAAATATTAATTTAGTAGATTATATTCTGTAAAATATATATGAACTTAAAACCTACTGTGAATATAAACTATATAATAACTTTAAATATCATTGAAGCTTAATAATAAATTTAATAGCTGTCTACTGGTATGGCAATCGATAACTCATGTGTATTTGAGTGATTTTATAGACTCACGTTGCTACTTGAGTGATGCCTCTAGTAGTTATATTTTCATAATCTCCAATACTTAGTGATGAGAGATCCTATGAGATATATATTTACTTATCAACTATTAAGACATAAGTTCCATTATTACTCTCCTCAAGAATATAGTATGACAATGTACTCCAGTTTGAGGTGTGAACTTTGAATTAAAAAAAAAATAAATAATAAAAAAATAAATATAATAAAAAAATCACTATGTAAAATTTTATTGTTTTCTTTTGTAATTATCAATTTAAGGAGTACCTTAACAAACATTATAATGTTTTATACTCTTTTTGAAATACGTTATTATTATCCAGTGGAATTGATTAAATAATTTTAAATTTATTTATAGTAATTATTATTAGTCATTATAAGTGATTAATTTAATCAAATATTAACTGGGATATGACTTTCTAATATAATATATACTTGATTAGTGAGTATTATATATTTAAATAATAATTGATTTTTGCTATAGTACTTTTTTAAATATACTACAAGAAATTTTGTGCTTACTTTCACATAGTAGACTTAAATTTACAATATATAACAATAATACTCATAGTTCAGAGTAACATATATTTACACAATCTTCAAGAATTTATTCATTTATGAATAATTGTGTATTCGAAGATGTTTTTCTTTTAATTAAATAATTTGAGAATGAATTATGGAGTTAGAGTATGAATGAAAAATTATAATATATATACGTCATACAGTCAACTATAGAATAAAATTTATTATGTGATTTTTGTAATTTCAAGTATATACCGTAATGCGTTTAATTGGTCAGATACGATCTGTTAATCATCTATATATATAGTTTAGAGAAAAATAAAAGTTCTTTTTTCTATTTCAAATTGAAGGTGAGACTATCTTTGCTTGCATGGTACTCGTGGGAGAGTAGTGAGAGTAAAATGAGAGTGGTAAGAAGTATATTTGCATCTAGAAAATAATTTTAATTTCCGTTTCTTTTTTGGGATAAAATTAGTTAAGCTAATTTGGCACATGTCTGAATAATTGCTTTTTTCATTTATAGACTGACATTAAGGTTTATTTATTTGTACATATATTACTTACTGACCGAACTTACGTCCTGTAGTGGTCAATCGTCTCTGACAAGCAGGAATGACCATGTTCATACTAATACTGGTTTGTAAAATTTGAGAATAATAGTATATAAACTCATATTATTATGTAAGTACTCAAATGGCAACTGAGATGAGAGTTATGATAATATGATTAATTATATAGTCGTAATTGTTTTCTCCTTATAAATAGAGAGCGTGAAAATGGTGTAGTATAAAATACCAAATTTTAATGTGAATTAAAAAATAATTATGAAAACTTTTCGTAACATCTTAAATTCGAAGAACTAATCTTATTTTAAAAAAAGAACATAAGCAAGTTTTCAAGAATAAAAAAGGTATCTAGTTTTATTTGTAAAATTATATATGATTATATATATATATATACTATATATATAAGATAGAACAACTCAGAAATAAATCTCAACCAACTCAGTTTGCATGTAATACAATAACATTAACGATTCAAAGATGTGTTAATACTTGGTCACATTACTCTTGGTCTTGAAGATGAGGTAGAGGTGTTTGAGAATGCTGTCAGTAAGCTTGCGAACAAATTTTCTAAAGAACTACTCAACATAAGGCCATTACCTTTAGGTGTGAACATTTCAAAAAAAAAAATAGGGTGTGACCAAAGGAAATGTTTTGAATGATCTTCATGCTCTTATTTGTAAGATTTATTAATTAAGGTAACATGAATCTTAAATAACTTTGTTATTGTTCAAATTTTACTGATCTGATTATGTAGTAACTTAAATAAAATAATGGTTTGGATTTGTGCTTTACAGAAAGATCTTTGATTTTAAGAAAAGAGTGAAGAATCAATCAACTAAACAAAATTATAGGCATAAAGTCATTTCATATTATAATGCAAGTTTTTAGATTAATTCCTAATATAATAATATTGTCCTACCCAAAATGAGTGGAATTCAGAAAATTATATTAAAATAATATATAGTTATTTCATATTATAATGCAAGTTTTTAGATTAATTCCTCATATAATAATATAGTCCTACCCCAAATGAGTGGAATTTTGAAAATTATATTAAAATTTCTCCTAGTGCAGATTGAACCTGGTAATTATATTTGATTCAATGGTCCTTTTTCCTTTTGATAATCATTTGCGGTCAATTAGTTATAATAAATCCAAGAAATTGTGTTTCTTGTCCCAGAAGACTGTTTTATAATAACCTTGAAGCAAACTTCCTTGTAAAAACTGAAAAACTAGCTGTACATGTCAGAGATATGCTATCAAATATAACAAAAACATTCTAAGTCAAAATTATTTTGATTCAGTTCTTGTTTAAACTTTCAAAATTTTCCATATTTTTATATAAAATAAAGATATAAAAATTTAAGAATGCAACAT